>WYDI02034152.1:0-33187 GCA_009867235.2 Psittacus erithacus | reverse complement strand
GAAAAGAAAAGAAAAGAAAAGAAAAGAAAAGAAAAGAAAAGAAAAGAAAAGAAAAGAAAAGAAAAGAGAAAAGAAAAAAGAAAAGGAGGAGATCTGAAATAATTCCACGTTTCTATAAGCATTTCTTGGAAAAAATAATCTCTCCTGATGTATATATTTCAGTGCATTTAAGGTAATAAGAGATTTCCTAAACCCATTCTTATTTTTCTGAACAGTTTGGAGTGCGCTACCATTGTGCTTGCACATATGTATGTCCATTCCCTTCTGTCTATCGTATTCTTCTTGCTACCCAGTACCTACCAGTTTGCTGTCTGTTGTGGTATGACCCTTTGGGATTATTTGGGAAGCGACCCCCACCATCAGCAACAGGCTGAAGGTGCTGCCAAATGCACAGACACATGCACACATATACACAGAAAAAGACCAAATTTTCCCTCAGTTCTCCACTTACTTACTTTAGATTGCACATATTACCATTGTAGCCCTTGAATCTTCACATTGAATTTTGGAGGATTAAACATTTCATTTGGTGATCTTTCATGTCAGGAGTAGTAAATTTTAGTAACTATTCACTAGAAAAAGACATCAAAACATAAAAGGGCAATCAATATTACCAATCTGTATTACGAAACTAATCTGATTGAGACTAAAAACAATATATGCCTAGAAATAAATACAAACAAGAATGATCCCAGTTGTGGGCCCTCTAGACTCTTCAACAACTCAATGAAGTATAGTAAGAAACTTTGGATTTACATTTGGCTTTTGAAGTTCAGCAAAATGTTTCTCAAAAAACAGGGAGCAGAAATAGGCTGAATCCTATAATATTCCTGTTCTACAGAAAAAGCAACAAACCCTCCCCAACTCTCACAAGGCAACGTCAACTTTACCTGTATGAATTGCATTAAGCCCTTGATTCTTAAGTTTTTCTTGAAATGCTCATATTCCTTATGAATATGAGATGAATATAGATGAATATATTCTTTGTTGCTGTTGTGGCTTTTGAGCACAATATGGCTGCTGCTCATTTGGAGAGGAACTTTAGGATGACACTTCTCTCAGGGTGCAGATCAAGCTATGATGTTCATACTTCAGCACTGATGGACAAGGGAAGGTTTGAGGTCAAAGGTACTCCAAGCTTGTTCTTCCTCCTCTCTCTTAATTCCAAAGGGTATCTGAGACTATGTGAAAGTGCTTATACTCAGATGGACAGGACAGTATTGAACCTGTGTGGGGTATTTTGGTATATAAGGTATTTACATATAAACATATAAATATATATGTATATATTTATATATATATGTATATAATTATAGAATGGTTAGGGTTGGAGAAGACCTTAAGATCATCTAGTTCTAATCTCCCTGCCAATAGGCAGGGACGCCTCACACTAGACAATGTTACCCAAGGCTCTGTCAAAACTGACCATGAACACTGCCAGAGATGAAGCATTTACCATTTTTTGGGCAACCTGTTCAAGTGCCTCACAACCCTCGCCATAAAAAGCTTCTTCCTTATATCTAATCTGTTTAAGTTTGAACTCATTCCCTCTTGTCCTATCACTACAATCCCTGATGAACAGCCACTCTCCAGCATCCTTGTAGGCCCCCTCAGATGTTGGGAGGCTGCTACGTAAATTTACATGCAATTTGCAACTTCCTATATGAAAATATTTAAACACTCTTCTGACACTGTAATAATTTCAAGAAGTTTTAACTTGCTAAAGTGCCCAAAGACCAACCTGACAGAGAATCGAGTCCCGCTGATGAGGTCATTATCTGACTTCGGTTTCTGAAGATGTATAACATGATCAGAGATGCTCACTGTCCTCCCAGAACCTTCACACAGGAGACTTTGGGGTCTGGGTACCCAAACTGACCGGCATATTTTTTCTACTTGAGCAGTGCCTGACTTTCCACTATGTCTGAAATCCATTATAGAAGCATGAAGATTTAATTGATACTTTTGTTGAAAGTTTCCCTGAAGTCAAGGGTTTGAGATCCTCTGGTCAATTCTACATGTTTGCATTAAAAAAAACACAACTAACCAAGCAAACATGACCATAGTCCTTTGAAAATTGAAGAGTCATAGTCCAGTTTTCATTTTGAAAGGGTTTGGATTTGGGGCAATATAAAAAAAAGTGGTTTTCAAAATGTCTATGCAAAATGATATAATTAGTTTCTGTCAGATTGGAATTGGGACCTTCCTTTAGTTTCCAGCATGACCTAGTAGCTACTGACCTACATGAGCTTTGTTTGTTGGCTTTATTTTTTAAATTGAGGAGTTTAGATTATGCTTTATTGTCTGCAGTTTAAAAACCTTACAGTTTAGAAACCTTAATCACAGTTATAAATGCGGGAATCTTCAGTCAGGCATATCTGAAGAAGATAGATACAAGAATACAAAAAAGGAAATCTATTACTAGTTTTATGTCTCACAGACCTCTCAAAATGTTCTGTAAAACTTGAAATACCTTTATATAATTTTGTCTGCAGAAGATCCGAGCAACAACTCAACTGTTTGCAAAAGTTGACAAAAAGCATGTAAGTCTACTTGGCATCATTTCAGTTCTTTGCAAATCTATTACATGAAAAAAAATCAGACTCCAGGGAGCTAAGGTATTGTCCCTGAACTGGAAGGTCTGACCCAGATATGGATTGTACCCATTACACAGAGACCATCAACTGACAAATACACAAATACTTGAAAGTGTTCAGGCTACCAACAAGAATAATAAAAAAAAAAAAAAAAAGAAAAAAAATCCATTGGCACAAAAACATGTCATAAAACACCTGAGATCTAACAAAGAAGCTAGTGCTCGTTCATTGTGACCAGACATTTTTAAAAGTCTGGCAGTTTTTACTTTGTTTTGTAACATGCTTAGTGGAATTCAAAAAAGCACCTGGCTCTCAGATAAATGCTTCTTTTAAAGAAAATCTAGGAAGCTATGCAATGATTCTAGGCATGTGATCTGGGAGTTTGGAGTACTCTCAATACTCATCAAAGCTTGGGGGAGGCAAAGGAGGGTTCTCTATTTTTTTAGGTTGTAAATGATGAAGGTTGAGTGTTTTTCAGGCAATGGTGGCTGTGTTTGCTACCTATGAGCTATCCAAGTGTAACAGCAGTGTTGCAAGTGAAAACCAGATCTACAGGAGAGCTGGGCGGAGTGTTGATGAGAACTTGGGGATGTGGGCTAAGAAGGAAGGACCAACACTTTCCTTTTTGAAGATCAGATTTTGGAAATGGAGGTCAGTCTCTTATGCAAGCTGCTTCACAGTTTTTACCAGAGGCTCACATGATTAACAGAATACACCTGCTTTTACTCCCATGCTGACTTAAACCAGGTATCTGACTCATACATGGAGGTATTGTTAATGCAATGTGTTTTGTGCCTACTTTGAATTTCTTTGTACAGCAATCAGTCAGGGTCATACTAAAATGAAATATCACTCTCCATTTCCTTCAATTCAGGGTGGAGCTAAAGAAGTCAGAGGAGTCTTTCCATTAACTTCAATAGGTTTTTTCTCAACATTTTCCAGAAACTTCAGAGCTTGTGTAATGGTGTATAAATAAATTTAAGTTAAAAAATCATCTTTTTGATGATATTAGCACCATTCTTAAAAATAATGGAAGAAAATGAATTTCCTGCAAAAAAAATCTCCTTTGAATTTTGCCCTGTGTAAGTTCCTTGGTTGCAGTTTAAAGCAGAGCCAGAGCTGTGCGCTTTCTCTGTGAGGAGAGTATTAAGCACTACAAATGTTCAGCTTAGAACTGTCAAGCCACACATAAAATATTGATACCTCACATTGGCAGGGTTAATACAGTGTTATTTTAATTGCAAACACACTGCGGGTGATTAGTCAAACTTGGTGCGTCTTGAATTCTAAGATAAAGATGCCTTCTGGCTGGACCTCCTATGCAATTAGCACTATGACCCTCATGTGCTCTTCTCTGTTATTAATATGATTGGTCTAATATGAGTATTATATATCATTCATTAACCTGTTGTGAACCATCTTAGAAACCATCTTTGAATAATAGACTATATTCCTTTTTCTAAATCCATTTACTAGCAGGGAGACTGAAAAAAATGAAGACGAGCTTTCTCCATCAGACTGACTGGTACAGTGTTAAACAATATATAGTGTATGAAATTATGAAAGAGCAAATTAAATAACAGGGCATATCTGGCTCATTAGTAATGGATGATCAGGTGCTCATTATGTTGAATTCCCACCCTGTTCAGAAGATGAATGCACATGCCAGAACAGAAATATGCTAACTGACCCTGCCTGAAAATAAACTAATGCACATCTGGAAGTTCACTGTTTTGCCAGCTCATTACTGTTTATGCTGGCTTTTTCTTCCTTTCTTCCTCTCTTTTTTTAAACCAAGCAGTCTGAACTTGAATCTTGTTATTAAAAGTGCATTTGCCCACACACTAATTATTCAAAAATTGTGGACTATTATTAACATTAGTTGAACAAATGAAAAAAAAAAGGAAATTATTTTGATTTTGGAGGGTAAGTGTACCCTTTTGTAGGGCCAGATCTTCAGCTGATGGGAATCAAATACTTCACCAGCTTCAATGGAGTTATATTGTTTACATCAGCTGAGGAAAAAGCCCAGTAAAAGAGATTATCTACAATAAGCAAGATTGTATTGTTAACAGGAACTAATCATAGTTTTGCTGACTTTCCTGATTCAATGTTTTGCCTTAATAACACTCTGAATTGAGTATTGTTTTTATGTTCCTATGTGAAAGCTTGATAATTAAAAAAGTTTTACCCATATCCACATAGGTGGATCTGTCAGAGTTCCTGGGTTCTGATGTGTGAGGCCCCATTTCTCTTATCTGAAGACAGGGCATTAGTATGATTGCCTAAGAAGGGTGTTGAAGCTGAGTAAGGTGAACCCCACCACAGAGGAATGCCCATGGACTTAAGACACTGAAAGAGGGAGAGACAGGGTAGGATGAAGGATGCTCCCTGGTCTCTGTACCCCATTAGGAAGAACACAATCCTGGTTTTGTGAAATTCCGCATTCTCCCTTCTGCATGGGCAAGGGGTTAGCTGTGCTCTGTGTGCTGGCATGGATCCTACTGGGGGCTGGGATGCTGCCCTGTGAATGTATGAAGTGTAGACATGACAGCAGGGGAAGGATAGTCACCAACAGGTCCAGCTCTCAATGCCTCAGACTTGGAAGATCAGTGTCAAAAAAAAATAGTCTTCCTGCAAAGGAGAAAATCAGTGTCCATGTTTCACAATCTGCATTTGTTTAAAGACCCTTAGTGTGAGTCCCCATTAACACAGGACAGAATTTGGTGTATTTTAAAGGGAATGAGGTTTTCTCAGTGACTGTGTTTATTCTAGATACTCCTGTTGGAAACAATAGGAGGCAGATTTACTGATTCTTCTCTCCGATATTCAGCATGTTATTTCATTATGGCATCATATTTTAGATCACACTTCCAAATTACTTGAATAAGAGTAGTTCAGTGTGATTGCCTTTGACAGCTGAGCAAAGAACTGAACAGTTTGTTGCCATCAAATAAGCCTTGTGGTGCTTTCATGGAGATTTCCAGGACCGCTTAGAAAGAAAGGCACACCTATTGGTTAAACATTGTATCATATGACTTTTGCAGAGGTCAGCTACTAATAACTTAATTCTTAATCATCTGCTAACAACCTGGAAATCAGTTCAATTGTTAGGAATTCTAGCGTTACCAAAATTACCACTGTGTTGAATTATTAAAGATTTGCATCAAAGAATGAGCTTAAATTGCTTTGGTCTTGTGTAAAAATTCCTCTGATCTTTGGCAATCATAATTTATTTACAACTTCCATACGTTTCCCTTCTTTCACAAAGAAACAGGGTTTCTTAAGTATGGCCAGGAGGCACTGAATTTTCATATGTAGTACTGTCTCTCAGTTAGAAAGACAAGGAAGAACTGCTGTCTTGAAGGTTCAGCAGCCAGCTTTTCTCTGTGAAAGGCAGGTTATCTAAACATTTTTTTCCCTTGAGAGAGATATTCATAATATTTATTCTAAAATACAAATATTAGGGCTCTTTGCTCCATGTGAATTATCCTTAGGTATAACAAATACAGTTCAGGTTAAAATAAAATCAAGGCATAGCAACAGCTAATGTTTACTTTTATAAAAAGTACATGTGGACATTATTACAGGAAAATGTCCCAGAATTTATTAAAAAGTCACTCTTTTAACTGGATAAAGAACATTTTAACATTTGGATTTCAACTGAAGTTGGCCGTAACTGTGTTTTGTGGGTTCCATAGAGTATCTCTCTGTTTAATGTGAATATTTCCCCAAAAGTTGGGATTGGTTCATTTTGCAGAAGGCAGATTAATACTGAATGTCTTGGTTTATAAATTACAGAGGATAGGATCTATTTATATTTTTTAAAAAAATCAGCTTTGATCTGTCAGCTAATGTCCTGATAATCCTTTAGAGTCAAAGAGCGCTAGGATCACCCATTTGTCAGTGTTACTTGTCTGTGTTGGACATAGAATTACTTGCAGCATCTGGTCAACAACAGTGAAAATGGAATGGAGGAACAAAGAACATATTTGACAAATCATTGTAGTTCATACTTAAAACTACAAAACAATTTTAAATGGTGCTTGATACTTCTTTATAAAGAAAGGTATGTAGAAATAAAAGCCTAATTTTTTGTTTTAGACAATGATTGACACTACATTGTTGCTTTGAACTGATGTCCTGTTGATAATTTGTTGAAGTTTTCAAAAGATATGCACTAAGACCTGATTTTTTTCAGAAACAGGATATAGTAAATGTTCCAAGCCAAATGCTTGCCAAATTTTCATGCAACAGTTCTCAGTTCTGACAGTTTTTATTTAAAACTTCTTGTAAACAAGCAAATACAAGGAACACGATTTTTAGTTGCTACCTTTCAGTCTCCAGAGATCAATCTAGCTGGGAGTGGACAAATAATCTTCAAAGTGTGCCTACTAGTTTTGTAATGTTTAACTGAAACTGCATTCAGATTCTTAGCAGGGTTGATGTATCCAGCATGAAAAGAAGAACCATTAGGAGGCTCATCAGTTATTTACAGTGTATACAATTATTAAACCGGTCTCATACAAAATCAGACTCTTCCTCAGACCTTTTATTAATTTTTTGATAGTTTTGGTCCTATAGCTAAATTCTATCTTCTCTGCACTGTAGATTTCCCCCTACAGCTTAATTATACATAAGAGTTGGTCATAATTACAACTTGTAGTGCCCCCGGCCTTCTTAGTTTTCACTTTACATCATTCTTTGGGCATAGATATCAAATATAAATACATTCAGTTTGCTCTTTCTCAAGCAGTCTTACCAAGGATAAGTCAGCCCTGAAAGTATTTACCTGGTTCTTGGAGCAGAAATCCACTTCTCTGAATATTTGTTTCACTGAAATCAACAAATCCTGGCATGGACACACAGTAAAGGCACATCATTAACAAGCAAAAGGCACTGCCTGCTGCTAATTCCAGACACCCATGTAGCATACATCTCTATAACCTGCTTCACAGTGAAGTTCTTTCCAAAATGCCCAGTGCTAACCCAGTGTTACCCCAACTGAAATAGCAGCAATTAAATTTCCATTTCAAAAAGTGTGGACAAAGCAGAACACTCTCTTAAAAAATACACTGTTCAGGTGGGTAAAGCAGCTCTGAATAACTGAGAACTCTGTCAAATCAACATCAGTTCTCATCGGACTCCTCAGAGGTGCTTCTTTTTGCAATAACATAATGCATTTCAATTTCTGTTGCTAGCAGTTTTCCATGCTTAAAAAAACAATGCTACATGATTATTTTCTATCTCTAAAGACAAAGATTTTCCCCTCCCAATTAAAATATAGTAAAATTAAATGTACATAATAGGAAAATTAAACCAAAGTGCTAAACCTAAAATAAACAGCAAAGGTGCAGGGAGATTGCGTTTAAAACCATCCCCTCCAAGTTAAAGACTTCAGAAAGCTAGGAATGAAAACTGAAGGTTACAATGAAAGCACTTTTGAAGTGTTATTTGTAATGGTTATTGCACTGTCCTACAGTAGTCAATTACAAACCCACTTCTATGATTCCCTACCTTAAAACTCCATTACATATTTAAATCCTCTTGTTCATGTATGCAAGAGGTAAAAATACTATTTTTGTCTTTAAATCCCTACAGGAGAATGACCTTCAGGAAGGTAGCTCCCTGAGATGCTGAAAGAAAATATGAGCACCTCTATCTCTTTATTAAAATATGCAGATAGATTCAGGGTTTTTCTTCTGTTCTCAAGAAATACACTTTTTAATATATGCTGTTATATGATTTCCTACAAAGAAGCATATTTTATTTTATGATATGTAAATATGCTGCATTTATCAAAAGCAATCCTCATCAATTTTTCTTTCATTTGGGAAAATTAAAACATATTTTACAGCTAACTGTGCAATGTTATTGTATCTAATATGATTTCAGGTGAGGAAAACCAATGAATACAAGTTTGGTGGAAAGGTTTTGAAAAATGGTTCCCCTCATGTTTAGTGTATTGCTTTGTTCGTAATCAAGAAAAGTACTCTGGTTAACTTAGAATAAAATTCAATCCCCTCTGTCACTTCAAATAGGATAACCCTATTTTCAGTTTTCATCCTAACAGCCCAGAAATTTGAGGTATTTGATCAATCTACTTTTGTAGATGATGAAATATCATATGGCTGATATCCAACATGAAAAAAGGGCAATAATTGTCATCATGGTAACCATGATGTGATCCTCCATTTACACAAAAAAATTTAAAGTCCTTAACTGGTACTAGCAGATCGCCAGTACACTCAATCTGCCTTGGGACTCTTTGTACATGGATTGTGGTGAATTTTAGTGGGCTGTCATTTCTATCTAAAGTAAAAATCGTTGTCCTTTCTGAAACTCAGAGATAATGCCTTTGTTCTTCTAAGTGTATGTACCAGTATTTGACTATAAAATAACATATTCGCATTGGCATACAAGAGAGATTATGTGGAGTTAGTCAATTATCTGTGTTAGCAAAGGGACTGGCATGCAGATTAGGATGAGGAAGTATATTTAGGCTTAAGTCCAAGTTTTTCTGTGAGCCAGCCATGTTCATTTCTGCCAATTTGAGAAAAACCCTCTAAAACTGGTTCATAATATGTGCTTTAGTCTGACCTCAATTATGATCAGTTTATATCAGACTAATTGAGGGAAAACTTTGGAACACAGCTACAGCTTTTTTAATTTAATCCTTTGAGAGACCAGATCTTTGTATCATGATGCATGTTCCGTCACTGTATTATTAAAGGTTGCCCCTTTTTTCTGGAAAAAAACCCAACCAAAACCAACCAACCAAACAAGGTGAGTTACCAAGAACAGCCTTGCATTCTTAGACTTTTTCTCTGGAGTGTAGGAACTGAGGGTAGCCTTATTAATTTTCCTTAAACTGGCTCAAGTAGAGTACAGTCAGCATTAAAGTCTTAGCACTTAGAAAATTAGTAAATAGAATTTCCAAATTTTTGTGACCTGATTAATGACACAGCAAGCAGGAAGAACTGGCCATGGACAGCACCAAGTTCTCGGAGTTCACTAAACTCAAAGAAGAAGTCCAGTCTTTCCCAAGATGCCTTTTCTCCAGTGAACTTTCTGCGCTTCTGTTAACTGCACAGGAGTTTGACACAATCAAACAGGGCCTTGGTAGTCAAGAACCACCTGCATGAAACATTCGCAATCCAGGATAAGAGCATCGAATGGCCTCTGCATTAGAAGACACACATGACAGAATTTATCATAGGCCCATTACAGAAATGGTCAAATTCTGCTGCTTACAGACTTACAAACTTTTCCTACATTATAATTTCTGTGGAAGAGTTTTATTCACCCATTAAACTATATGAGCAGGAAGAAAGTCCAAAAACCAGTCTATAGCAGTCTTATTTATGACAGTAAAATTAATAAGGATTTCCAGGAGCCAAAACATGATAAAATGTTGGAAATGGAAATGATAAAAACAACATTAAAAAAAAAAGTAATACAAGCTTTTGATCATTCTTCAGTCATCCCTCTTGGGACTGGGCTTTACAAACTCATCACTCCAGTATTTACACTGCAAGGCAATATAGCACTGCATTTATGATGACAAAGTAAATTATTCAATAAAGAAATTCAGGTTTCAGTAATGTCTTTTTTCACTTAAATTTATGCAGCAGTGTGTATTTGCACACTGCTATTTATCTTTCTAATCTTTCTAGTGAGCCTTTTTAGTATACTAGTGCTTTCTAATGAGTAAATAGCCAAAATCACACTAGGATGTCAGTATATATGTCCTTTTACTTTCTCTCAGTTGATTTAACCTTCTCTTCTTTTCTTTTGTTCTGTATCTACCCATCAATACTTTTTCTCAAGTCTCTTTCTAAAGAAATTAATTTATACATACTTATTCTTAATTTTAGTTGCTTTCTAGGTAACTGTAAAAAAATAAATCGGAAATAAACTTTTTCATTCATTTTAAAACAGTCATATAAACGATGGTTTAAATTTCCTATACCAACAGGCTTCTTAGAATAATTGCTGTCTGCACAAAGTAGACTCCTGCATTTATCTACTGAAATAGCTGAAAATGTAACAGTCGTGGAAGCCAGAAAATAAAGATCATGATGCCCAAGTTAGTTGAATGGGTTATCTGAACAGTCTAGAAAATGTCTTTTGGCCAGTCACAAAAGACCATTAGCTTTTACCTCTCATACCATTTTGAATAAGAGGCAGCAGCATAGAATCCAGGAAGACTGTTAGAATATATATCATTGCACTGAACTAATGAAATAAAATATTTTAAAAATAATCAAAGTATGTCAGCCTTTCTAAGCATACCTCATTTAATGTCTTTAGTGAACAGCTTCAATGGCTGTCTTCACGGCGACATTGATTTTAGGCATATACGGAACTATTTAGTAATAGGTATTTGTGCCAGATGAAGACTAAGGTTTCCATGGGGCACTAGGATTGTGCAGCTATTCTGAGGCTGGAGTCTCCTAAAACTACTGTGAGAGACCTCACCATGATGGTTTAAAAATCAGCTCAAGCCTTATGGTGTTCCAGGCACAAGTAAGCATATAGAAAGTATGAGTCCATCCTCAAATCCTGGTTTTCAGGGAACGACTGGACTAACCCATTCAGTATCTGGTCTTCAGATGTACTTTCATGCTTCTGAAGAAACACAAAGGTACCCCATGCATAAATCATACACATGCACCATATGCAGAGCTGGAAGTACTTCAAAACGGAGAAGGATCACTGTAAAACTAGTGACCTGTCTCTTTTATGGCAAGATTTAAAACAATAATGCAAAGATATGTAAATTTGATTGAACAAATTAGCAATAAAGTATTTTCTTTATTTTGTTTCAGAAAAAAAAAATCTTTCTCTTAGCACTACTTGAATTACAAGCTGCTGGTCTTTATTTTTTATTTAGCCTCCAAGAAGGGAGGGAGTGATGAAATCTCTTTTTTACCTCACTATTAAATGGAGATGCCTAAAATAAAAAAGTAAGGAAAATATGATTTCTTTTCATCTGAAACTTTCTGCTTAATGACACAAATTTTACTTGGAAAACAAAGAATCACAAATCTTACTTCACCTTTTTCCCAGTTTCTGTATTGAATAAAGACATTACATTACAGGCAACAGTCTTACAGGTCTTCTGGGTTCACAAATGGCTTATTCCTAAGGAAGTCTCATACTGCAAGAAAATAAACCTTTTTTTCAGTTCTTACAGGGTTGTAAAGCAGATGAGTATATTCTTACTGAGACAGTTGATGACAAAAACTTCTAGATTTCTTGATTCAGTAAATAAGACGAAGTCACAAAAATGTTATTTTAAAAATCAGATCTTGTTTTTCAATGGGATTGTCTTTAGTGATAGAATGGTGGTAATCCATGTTGACATTCATCCTCTAAAAAAAATGATTTAGCTGAAGTAATCACTCCAAAAGAAATATAATTTCTTTTATTATGAGTGATACAGAATTTTAACTTGCCATTTTTCTGCATAGGACATGAAAAAACTGTTTTGCCTTTTTGAGTATCAAAGGATATATGTAATCTCTGTAGTAAATTTTGGGGTTGCTCTTTTCTTCTCAAGCACCCCTTGCCTCCCGAGATCAGATGATATTTTTCTGATTTTAAGACCTTGAGAAAATATTCAGAGCAAAGTAACTCGCTGAGGTGTCTGTCATTCACCTGCAATAAGAGACCCAGACAAAGTCCTCTTTGAAATATGGAATATTTCTACAAAACAAATAAAATAAAATTATTCAAGGTGGTCTAGGCATGCAGTGTTTAGGGTCATCTTGGCAACATGAGAAAAGCAGAGGTTTGAACACGGATTTTTGAGATCTGACATCAGCTGTCCAAATAGTATATAATTGTGACAAAGGTTTTTATTCTTCTCCCAGGGTTCATTAAGAATGTTATCTTGACACTGAACACCTTTCTTCAAATCTTTTAGTGGCATTACTATATTAAATTAAAAATACTGGGTTTGACTAATAAATAATAGTTGAAAAAAATTGTTCCCCCCAATGTCCCAGTCAGGTTCAGTTCTGAGTTATTTTGATGGGTTTGCACAGTCTGAAATGTTTAAATTTGTCTAGCTTATCATAAACACTTTGCTATGTATATTTTCAAGCATGTGTCAAAAGCAATAGTTGAATACACTATCAGATTATGGAGTAGACAAGATGTTGTAAATTGTAATAGGAAGTAGTACATACTGAAAAGGCAGTATTGCTACTAGGGCTTTATAAAACTTGATAATCTTTTATAAATTTCAAGAATCATATATAGGTGACAAAACTGAAAACTTTGGTTGAAGGAATTATGCTAAAGCAATCTTCCAAGTCAACAATGAGGAAGACAACAAAGCATTCATGTCTCCCCAGTCAGTTTTCAGGAACCACAAATAGGTGTATCAGAAGTAAACTGAAATCATTAGAAAAGCCAACCAGCTGAGTAGCTCAGGAAGAACTTGTCAGAAAATCCTCTGCTTATTGATTCTTCATTACATGTACTGTATTATTCTAAACTGTAAACAAGTGGAAGGGTTTACAGCCCAAGAAATAGATGTCTTTTGTTATGAAACTTCCATTGTTTTAATTTTCCATTTTGTATGAATTCACATCCCCAAAGGCATTTTTACCTTAAAAGGAAATCCTCATACATTAAGTGGTAAAAAGAGGGCCCTCCCCTCCCCAACCCCTAACAAAAAAAACCAACCAACCTTCCCCAGGTGCCCCCACCCCCTGAAAAAAACCCAAACCAAAAATCCCCCAAAACAAATGAAAAAGTGTGGAGAGATGGGAGATGTATGTATTTATTTATGTAGTTCTGTGTGTAAATGCTTTGGTCTGTGCTGCTTTTCTACAACTTTAAAAGAGCAAAAAGAACTTTTATAGGTCTAAAAGCATCAATGCCTATACCACTAAACTAATCATAGATGTGCTTTAGGATCACTTTCTATGACAGTACCATACTACACTTTCATCAGGTAATGGGCTGGCTGGCTGTTCCTTCTTTTTATTTCTTGAGATTTATTTTTCTAGACTTACTTGCATTGTGATGAGATCTCATAAGCACAATAGTTTAAACTTTGAGCATGTGCTCTTCAGTAACTGCCCACAACATATGAATAAGGCATAAACCCACAGAATTATTCTTCACGTACAGCTTATCCAAAACGCTTCCTCACTGACATGTCCCCAACTCTATGACGAAGAAGGAACCTAATGCAATTTAGGCTTTTTAAGCATCTTATCATGACTTTAGTGCTATTTTACACACTCTCCTTACTGATTGGCAGCACTGCTTGTGATGGAGAGTGGAATGTCTTCCTTTCTAGATCCTGAGAAACTTCCATTTAATTCAGCAGCAAAGTACCGAATGTTCACACAGCTAGGTGGTACCTGGCAGAGTTCAGCTAGAAGGTCTGGAGGAAAATCACCACTTGGAGGCATATTTCCTTACCTACCAATATGTAGCAAGGGACATTCCAAACATATGTTCATGACAAAATTTACTAAGATAGGTAAAAAGACAAATGCATTTTAGGTATGTAGTTTAATCAGGAAGGACTATTCAATTACAATAATTAGCTTTGCTAGTGAGATTTTAATATTTGAATATAAATTTGTTATATTTTTAAAACAAATATTTGACTAATAGTTATGAAAGGTATTTATTTTCTCTTCATTTGGCTTTCTTTCCTAGGATTAGTATGACATGACAGATGGCTGATGTCATCTTTACTTGGAAGAACTCAGCTGGCAATAATAGCATGGTACATTTCTGGGGATTTGCGGTACTGTATGTCATGAAGCGGTTTTCAACCCAAAGGAGTCCAAAAGGGAATTCCCAGAAGTAAATATCTGCCTATGATATCCTACTGCGTCTTGTTGATGCATCACAAACAGAAGGAAGCATAAAGTCTTTATAAAACTCCATAAATATTTACAATATTGTTGAAAATACATTGGAAATGCTACAGATTGCAAATGGTATGGGCCCCCTTGGCGCTGTAACTTTAATTTTGATGTTGAGTGAGAATAACAAAAACTGGTGCTTTATATATATAAAAATCTGTTATGTATATATTTGAAGTTCAGTGACTTTTTGTCGCATTTGACATTTGTGTGTAATACGGTGAAAGCATTAATATTATTAGAATGTAGATACCCCAGTTGATTGTTTTTCATTTTGCTAATGATTGCTGTGATAAGTATACATATGTCAGGGTTGGAGGGTTAAAGTTAATGAGAGCTTTCCATTACACCATTGTTTAATGGTGGATACTGTAGTAATTTTTATACTGTAACTTAAATACTGTAATTTTTCACATTCCTCTCATATAAAAACAGTGAAGGTAAAAACAAAACTGATGCCAATTTAAACACTTTTACTGTGATTACCTACCAGAATGTTTCTAAACCTTCTGTCACAATTATATCTAGGCCTTATGAAAACTGTGAGAAAGTATATAAAAATATGTAAATCTTATCAGATTCTTTTAATGAAATAAATTAAAGCTTGCTTTATAAATCCATACTTTCTCCATCTGCACAAGGCTAAACTGTGATAGAGTTTATATCCCTCCACCTAAATGTATATTGAAGAGTATCTTTTTCTATAGGCTGAAGAATAGAACAGACTATAATATAAAAATCTATTTATATTAGAAAAAGGATTCTTGCAATAGCTAATTTTATAATTAGAGTTTAAATATGTCAACTGGAATTGATATCTGTACACTCTCAAAATACAAACAGGCTTTACTGACTGGATTCCAAAGACAGAGGGCATTCACTAACACACATAAAGCTCCAACTCTTGTTGAAGAAAACAGATACAAATGCAAGAAAGTAGGCCTATGTGCATAACAAATTGAGCAAATATTTATTACAATTATTTCCCACTTCAGTGCTTTTTTCTTATGTTACAATGAGAAGAAAAAGTGAGGCTGGGAGATATTGAAAAGGATTTAAAGAAAAATAAAGACCACACCCCACAAGAAATCCCCAAACCAAGCCAAAACCTAACTTTACTTTCCAAAGGGTCATCTTGTCAAACAAAATATGCCTTTTTTTTTTTCTAATTTTCTGTTAAGAGCTTTTCAAAATATATGGAGGGGTTTTTTTAGCAAAGAATATCATATAACAGGTAGAGTATGAGAGAATTTAATGACTTAAGACAAATATCTTTCCTATCATGTTAACTTATCTTTATGTACCTGAGAAATACACAAATAAAACATGACCGTGACTTTTACATGAATATTTTTGTTCCTTTTCCTTTTTTTATTACAAAATAAAATTAAAAGGCTGAATGTGCCATGCTTAAGAGAAGTTAAATCTTTATCCATCACCTGAATATTACTGCCAGTGAATAATTGACCCATGATAACTATTAACACCAATGTAGGCTTTGTCCATTGCATGAACAAATCTGAAACAGATCATCCTTAAAATAGGCAGCACAAAGCTGTCAAATTCCACTGCAGTTATGCTGATGGTACACTGAAGAGGCCATTATACCCTGCAACATGGGAAATAGTAGGCTAGTAGAATTTTTAATGTTCTTCTTTTGTGCTACAGTGTACTTCTTTCCTAAGTATGATTAAATAATCATAAGAACTCCTTTAAGGGCTAATCCGCGTTATTTCCCAGATTTTCACCTTGGGGACATATTGTCCCTTGTCACTGAAACCTCAGGGACAGAAGGGTACGCCACAGGGTGGCACAGCAGGAAGCTGAGATACTGATGAAACAGTGTTCAGTTAATGAAGGCATGGCCCATGGCTTCTGCTGGTATGCCATATGTTTGAAGAAATGCTAATGACTACAACTCAAATACCTTTTTCATCTTAACTATATGTAAATGTGTTTATAAATGCTCTCTTATAAATATACTATCACATTTTTAAAAGCTAAGTGCTAATGTTGCTTTCAACATCTATAATACACAATAATTAAAACTTTAGTAATTCTGCTTAATTATACCTTATGGGAAACTGTACAGTAATTTATAGAAATTAAGGAGAAAAACCAAGATCAACAGAAATAAAACAACAGTGGAAGAACTGAATAATAAATCACTTACATCATTAATTTACAAAAACAAGATCATTGTGAAAAAGACATCTTAGGGCTCAATTCTCAAACAACTGAGATCTGCAAGGGGGAATATCAGTTAAAAATTTCAAGGCATTCCATTAAGAAACTCCTTCAGCAAGTTTGTGACTTTTTTTAACTGCCAGATCATTTAACAAAATCCAAAAAATAGAGCAAAATGGGGGATTTTATTTCAGCCGGGGCTCTTTTCTCTTTGCTTTACCTTTGTGAAAACCCTGTAACACTGCAGGGGATCATTAGCCACAAATGGCATTCTGCAGTGAATCACCTCCTCCACAAGTGGCCAAAACAACATCTCCATTGCAATAGCAGAAGTGCTATTCAGGAAGAGCAGTTGGTGATCAGGTTAGACTACATGAGATGCGACTATTTTGGCTGCAAAACAGGACACCCTGTTGAAGTCGTAACTATTCCAAAGAAGTTCCCTCAAGATCCACCTTAAAGCACAGTGGTATTGCTAATCTGTGAATCTACCACTCATCTTTGTTTTGGTTTGGTTTGGTTTCGTTTGGGGTTTTTTTGTTTTTTAACATAAGTTAGAGACCTGACTAACCCATATTTAAATTCTGTCTAACACCTACTACAGAATTTTAATAAACTTACAATGAAGAAGGGCCAACTGTTCTAAGATCTCTGAGAAAGTCTATATGGCATCTCACACAGGCAAACCCGTGAAACTTAGTCAGCAGCTAACTCCATTTTCTAACCAAAAGTCCAGTTCAAACAACAAGGAAACTAAACTGTAAACTGTAACAAGCTGCTTTAACTGAATACTTTTTTTTTTCTCTTGCACCTTAAGAATTAGGATAGAAGGAATTATATGAATGAGCCTGGCTTGTCCAGTTTCAGCCAGAACTGTCAGAACAAGCGCCATATCCCCAGTGGAAGACTTTTTCTGCTTCCTTCTCTCTGAAAAGGGACAAAAATTTGACCCTAAGGGAATGAAGAGGAGGACTGAAAAACTATTCTGTTTTGTGATCATCTTACTTGCAAATTAGGCAACTTTGAAAAAATAATTTCTGAGTTATGAAATATTGTGGAGCACTCCATGGGAATGTGAACCAGGCTTCTGTGTGTCTGGTTTATACAGTGAAACATTTGAATCTATTTTAAGGTCAAGGCACTGGATGCCTTAACTTCTATTCAAGAGAACTCAAAGGCATGCTGCACGGAAAAGGGTACAAAATTATAGAAGAATGTCACAGTATCATAACATCTTGGTGGAGGGTTCTTTAGGCTGAGTAAACAACATCTTCATCAACTCTGCCATCTCTCTGAGCTGAATTTATCTTGGGCTGCCTCAGCCAATGGCAGCTTTCTGCCCTATATGCCCTCTTCAGCCAGGCAAGACCGTCAGTCAGAGTCAAGAATTTGGCCCTACATATTGACACATAGAGTCTGAATGTCTCATGTTTTAACCATTAACACTGACTGATCTGTTGAGGTGTCATACTCTTCTGGAAGGGAGGTGAGGCATGGGCCTTTTGTTGGCCCTTCATACAGAAAAAATTTCACACTCTGTCTGTACATTATTTTTTATTGACAAAAATGTAAAATATAGAAGGAAGGGTAATGGACTAGAGAGTCTGTTCTTCAGCTTAGCAAGTCAGTGCCAGCTTGGAGAGCAGAGAATTATTTTGGCACTTAGCACTTGCTTACTGACCTCTGTGGAGAATAAGAGTAAAATGATTTTAGGTACCTTCTTTTACCACTGTTAATGAACTCCAGCCCTCCAAAAAGGAAAAGGCTTTACTTTATTCCTGTTTTACACACAAGGACATGAGGTGGAAGAAGTAAAAGTTTGTATTTGTAAAATGTGGAGGGAGGTGGCTAACCCAGTGATTTTGACAAGAATCAGAAATCTTTAGACAGCTGACTCTCAGGTTCAGACCAAATAGATATTTAAATATTAAATGTGATTTATGTAGTAGTTAGCAGCTTCAGAGCAAAACTATTAAACTGGAAGCGTCCGCTCAGTCCTGAAAAGCATCAAACTATTCTGTCTCATTCTATATTATTATCTCTTCTTGTGGTTTATTTATTTATTTATAATTCTTTAAATTAAAAGCTTTTAAGCATTATGGGGAATGATTTAACAATTCTAATACATGTCAGCTGGTTCAATCTAATACAAAGTAGGGGTAAAGAGAAAATGTTTGTTGGTTTGTTTCCTTTTTTTTTTTTTTGGAACAACCATATGAATGCATAATTTGTGTAGGCTATACAAAAGCAGAAAGGGAGTAGCAGTTACAGAGAGAAAGACTTTTGGATTTCTGTTCTTATTAAAAGGATTATCTCCCTCTCCTACACAGAAACAGTCTTAGGGAAAAGGTTTGACATCCTTACCAGTGCTCAGCTACTGAGTTAAACGCCGCCTTCTTGCCTTTCTGTCATGCTCAGCAAACCTTCGATTGCTTTCTGCACAGCATCTGAGCTTTATGAGGAGCATTTGAAAGTGGTCTGAAGAAGACGGTGGTTGGAGTATCAATGTAGTATTTGGATGAGGCAATCTTGGAACTCCTCGGTCACATCTGTTCACAATTAAATTAACTATTCACTTGATAATTAGATACACAGAGGAAAATCCTGCTTTTCACCCTTTTGTATTTCAACAAGCATAAGTGAGCACTTATCAGATACCTCAAAACAGGCCTTACTGTATCTGTATGAGAGGATTTTGAGCCTGAGAAAAAACAGCAGATGTGCTCTCCTGAAGCTTTGTAAAGTTTGAAGACTTGTCCTGCCCATTAATTCTGCTGCTGCAGGTAGCCTTACATTTAGCTATCTTACATTTTATTTCATTTCCTGAAGTGTCTGACTTTCCCTGTACCTTGGGGAAGGAGGCTGGGTGCCTAAGCAATGACTCTGCCATCAGGAGGCAGATTTGGGTTCACACCATACATCAACATCACCATATATCAACAATGGGTGAAAAGTGAAAATGGTGGCAAAGTCTTCAGTCTTCTGCTTCTCAAGATATTTTGGTAACCTTCTTTATGGTTATTTTAGAAAAGGGAAAACTTCAAAAAGCTGTGTTAATTGGGAAAAACAACTGCTACAACAGAATGACCCTCGAATGCCAGCAGGATTGTTGGTCAAGTATCTGTATATTAATAAACAACTCCCTTCTGTTTGCTTCTTTCAGAAATTTAGATTGTTCACCAAAGTATTGTTTATTACTCTCTCTGTCTCTAGGTAAGAAATCGATTATGTATCATTCTTCCCTTTCCTTCTTGTGATTCTTCTCTTTCCTTCATCACTTACAGGCCATGCCTTCAGGCTTTTTTCTTGAACTTTCAGTGCTCTTTGGACCTGTCCATATGCTTGTATTTTTCATCACTAACACCCTTAAGAAACCTAACTAAGCCTTCTTCATTTTGAGGATGATGACTAACAAAGCTAAAATCTGAAGACCAAATCAAATGGGCAGTATGATTACTGGAAAAGATAACTGGACCAAATTCTGCTGAATTAATAGGAAGTTTTAAATTTGATCAACACGGTTAAAGATATGTGCAGGTTTACATCTTTGCATAATCAATACAGCTAGACAAATTGCTCATATTTCAGAAAAATTATTAAGACAATATATTAAATCTGGAATTTCATAGAAAATATTGGCCTTTCAGAAAAAAAAATCAATTAGAATGAAAATAAAAACTGAGATTTCTCATGAAATAATTTGGTTTTGAGGAAAAGAGTATTTAAAAGTCAATAGAAATAGTACTGAAATATTTCAAAAATACTTCCATTCTTGGGTATGGTCTATATAGTAGTTACCAGTAAATCTTAAATTTAAAAATAATTTTGAAACAAATGGCAACATTATATTCCAATAAATGTAGAGAATGCTGTGAGCCTATTGAAGTGCTTTGTTCAAATAAGAAAACACCTTTCAAGCAAATTTAATCAAAATTGATACTTTCCTTTAAAAAGTTCAATTTTGTCAAAATGCTGTTTCCTGACAGCTGCAGCTATAACTTATATTTAGAAGCTTCCAAAACATTTTAATTTTGAGGTTATTATACAGATACTTCCAGTGCTAGAAGAGAATATTGTGAACACTGACAGCTTAGAATAGCCTTTTCAAAGAAGGATCAAAAGCTTTAAAATGTTGCACATGGATATGGCTGGGAAATTATTTCATGAGACAAAAAACATTTGGAAAATGTTTGGAAGATATTGCTTTCCATAAAACTATACAAAGTACTGAAGTCTCAAGCATTTGATAAGAAAAACTATCGTCTCACATCCTCCTGATTATTCAGTTGTGATGTATTTTTTCTATTTACTGAAACATAGCATATGAGACATGAACTCTGGGGTAAAGGTGAGCAGACTTCAGTCTGAGAGTCTGGTGCCTGTTGAACACTATTTACATCACAAGAGCTGACAAAAGAGGAAAGAACATAAAATTAGAAGATAGGAAAGAAAGATAATCCTAATGAAAAGGAATAAATAAACAAGAGTTTATTTCTCTCTCATTTTAAAACTTTTTTTTTCTTTTCTTAATGCAGAAGAGATGTAAGTTAATTTTTAAAGGAATTTTCATGTCACTTCTCCTTGGAGTCATAGAATACACAGTACCTATCATTGGTAAGCCATAGTTCATTTCACTAGAGGTATCCAGAAAGCTAATTATTTCCTGAGAACTTGCTATAATTTTAAGGGTTATGCACAAGATGTTAACTAATCACACAGCTCCCAGATATTTGTAACATGCAGTGTGACTTTGAGGTTACATTTAAATGACAGACAGGCATGACTACTGATGTGTTGTTTGTTAGTGCTGCACAGCAAGCAAAATGCTACATTACGCAGTGCCAAATTCACAATGCTTCATCGGTTATGCTTCAGAGATAACAGAAAGCATACAACACTTAATCAGTGTTCAGTGTTCCACAGGCTATATTAAATAATAATAATAATAATAAACAGAGAAGTACTTCAGGAAAAAATAGACCACAAAATTAATTACAAATTGCAAATATGATGCAAATGAATGCAAACAAGAAAAACAAAATGTGCATTTTTCTACCAAACATGGACCTGATTTGGAAAACCCAGGCTTACTGGGAAATGAGAGGTCACAGTTCAGGCCTTATATTACCTATATTGGCTCAAAACTACAAAAATTATGAGAATGTCCAGACACAAAATGCGAAACTCTTGTCCTTAAGTTGCTTGCATTATTTCTGCTAGTAAATACACTCATAACATATTCTCAATATAGAATTGTTAGTTTTTAATAAATACTGAAATCAAAACTGCCACTGACAAGTATCAGAGTTTCTGCCTGGTTTCAGAAATAGGTGCACAAAGAAAATATGGCTTATTAAGTCAACAAACAATAATGCTGACTTCTTTGAAAACTATCAACTACACTATTGAGTGTTCTCTCCCTTCCTGCCCTCCGTGAATAGCAGCAAAGACAATCGGCTAGTCATTTTATGACAAATCCTCACTTTTAAAAAGTGTAATTTGATGCAATCATTTAGTCAATAGTCAAAAGTGAATAGTCAAAAGTTTTCTAATGTATAGGTGAAATATCTATCTATAGAAAGACAATAGAAAAAGAAAAGCAACTAGAAAATGAAAGTATACCATTCTTGCAAGAGTTAATATTTATGCTTTGTCATTCATAATTTGAAAAAAATTATGATAGATAAGTATGATGAATAACAGTTCTTCTAAACTTCTGACCTGAATTATTTAATTAATAGTTCCCATTTTATGCTACAACACTAAGCATATGTCATTAGAATGATACATACTTCGATAGGTCCATCTTTTAAATTTTGGGCTATGTCATCACCAGACTAAATTAGAGGCTAGATAAATAATATTTAACTTCTTTTAAAGCATCTTGAAATATGTAGGCTTAACCACTGCCCTTCATTTTAGACAGCCACATTTAACATCTATTTGCAAATTTCCACTTGATTTTAAAGCAAATGAAACACCAATGTAGATCCATCGCAGAAATAAATGGTGGAAATTCAAAGAAACTAGGGTTTTAGCAAAACCCAAAGAAAGCCTATATGTATGCATATTGGAGAATTTATTCCCTTCTGATCAGAGCTGAGGTGAAAAAGAGGGAACCTCAGGTGAACTAGAAGAAAATCTACAGATATTTATTTTTCAGGGCATATCTAATAAATGATGTGGATTTCCAGTTTAAGCTCAGTGGAAAAAAAAAAAAAAGAGATGGCAAAAAACATTCCAGGAATCTGTGGTATTTGCCATAGAAATTGAATCTTGCCTTGAAGCAAGAAGCAGCTGTTACTGAGAAAAAAGGAAATAATTTAACATAAGAGGCAAATGCATGAAGAAAAGAGATTCTAATCTGGTTCATTATATTGAATTATCAAAAAAACAAGTCAGAAAAACAAAAGAAATGGGAAAAAATGCAAGATGTTGCAGGCAAATGCTAACAGTATGGGGAAAATCCATTAGAAGATCGCTTAATTAACCAGAAGGCCAGAGTGCCAAGTCTCAGGTTTGCAATGGTACCTGCTTTCCAGCTCAGAGGCAATCTGATTTAGAGAAGACAGTCACAGACCTGAATGATGAAAAAAAAATTGTTTACACTCAAAGACAGAACTACTCATCAAAAATCCTGAAGAGCCTTAAAAGTCTGGGATCAAAATCAGAACCTTATAATCAGCTATTTCAATTCAGGAATTGTCCCTACTTAACCCAGATGTCTCATCTGTCTTTGAAAAGTGAACTAGAGAAGCTCAGGTAGCCAAAATAAAATGGATGAACTGATCAGTGGCTTGTATTTCACTATGGCCAAGAACTGTATCCTGTCACATGAAAAAGGACTTTAACTTTCCATGTCTTAGACATCAGCCCCCCCCCCAAAAAAAAAAAAAAATCCACAGAAAAAAAGCCTTATTCAATGGCAATATTTTTGCCATCTCTAGTACTCTGTTTGAAAAAGTCATTTTAGGGAATAATTAACTTTAAACCCGCCTCTCCCCAAAACAGAGATTTTCAGTATGTTATTTAAAGTCCACAGGCCAAATTGTCTATCAATTAACTCTAACTTCAGAGAATCAGCAAAAATGCAGCTGCAAAGAGTAGAACTTTGCTAGGATGAAAATTTCTTTCTAGCTATGTAGTTTTGAAAGAGCCTAGCCTTTTAAGGTCCCATTTTTGAGAAAAGACAATGATGAACTCTGTATTTCTACTATAAACCAGTCTACTTTAATGCTTAAGCACTAGATAAAATTCACTCATATCACTGAGATTTAGAGTTAATTATTTTCATGAATAAGGACCTATACATACAATACAATTTTTTATGCTTTTTTACTTATGATGACTTCGCAATCTATTTTCAAGCTTTTATACATAAGAAGCCACTAAATTCAATAAACCCCCCCCAAAATACATGCTTAAAATTTCCCTTTCCAAATAACCCTATGATTTTTACTTCCACACAACTTTGCCCTGACTTTTTTTCAGAGATCCAATCTAGGTTGCCACATCCTGTCAGAACCTTCTTGTAGCACACATAATTTGCCTGAAGCCTTTTGGTTTCTGACATCTTCAGTGCTGGATTATATCCTTTTTTGGTGCAGTCTTTTTGATCATTTCCTCTCATTTCTCTGTATATATAAAAATAACAGCTGATGCACATATGAATTTGAATGCCATACTAAAATCAGTGTAAAAGAGTAAGACAGAGATTAAAAATGCATGTGCAAGAGGTGAGATTGAAAATGCACAATAGGACAGTTTGGTGTGTAAAAGAAGCTCAGAATTTTTGATGATTACCTAAATTTTATCCTGAAAACATTTAAATCTCATTTTCAGAAGAGCTCAAGCTCAGTGAGACCCCTAAATGGGATTATCACTTCCTAATTCCCTAAAAAATTTTGAACAGTTCAAATGTGTAATTTTCATTTTGGATGTCTACAGTAATTTAATTAAATGATCATATAGTAGTAAGTTCACTCAAAGGCTTAGTTGGTATCTTATACAGTAAAGTTGATGTCCACTAAGAAATTTCCTTAGCACAGCATAGGGAGAGAAAGCTTCAAATGGCAAACAACCAGAGCAACTGACTGACAAAAGGGTATCCACATTTGTTAGATTGCTGACAAGTGTGGTAGGGATTAATAGGGAACATCAAGAAAAACATATAACAAGGCTGAGTGACAGTCTGCATCTGGATGGCTAAAGAGCAAAGCTGTAAGGAAAACAAAATGATTTCCCGGACTGCAAAGATCCTGTCAACATGCAAACAAGTTAAATAAGCAATTTTATTCTTTTAATTCATATTGAAGACTGTGTCACTGTGATGTAACTGAACTCTTTAAAATCAAATCAATCAATATCTGTAGCACTTTGTGGAAGAGCAAGAAGCAGAAAATAGAAACTTGACAGCCTGATCTACCTTTGCCCTGATGTTAACTTGTCAATATCTATAACCCTAGAAGGATAAATCATATAGTATATAAATTATTCTTATATGTTGTGACAGCTGCTGTCCTTTTTCTCTCAATGCATACAAAACTCACTGGCTTGGTATTATTGTTGTCATTATTATTGTTGTCATTATTATTGTCGTCATTATTATTGTCATCATCATCATTATCATAATCTCTCTAACATCATCTTCAAGAGATAGATCAAAACTGCTGTAAATCCAAAAATAACTAATGCTTTGAAGTGTTGGGGCTGGTTTCATTGCACCACTAGCAGATAAAAAACAATCTTGTTATTAGTGAATATGGCTTTGAACAGAAGCAGAGTACCTCCCTGCTAGCATCCAGAGCTTCCCAGAACTGTGATTACAGCTGAACAGAAATTACATCGAGTGTGCAAAAATGACACTCCAAGTCTTCTGGACCATGGGAACCTCAAAAGAACCTCAAAAGCAATGGTAAACCACCATTAGGGCAGGAATGATGCTGCTGACAGCTGTGCTTCGGAAGTGATGTCCTTCCTGGGAACTGCTCATTGGAAGAGACATGAAACAAATCAAACTGTTCTTTGTTCCTCTTCCAGAGCTCAGCAAACACTGAAAAACAAAAAGTTCCCTTATTTTGATAAAACAAAATCCTTCAGTACCTTTTGATGAATTCTGATGTGTTGAAAAGTCAAGAGTTAACTGGAAAAACCCACAAACACAGCTTGGCTCACTGCAGTATGGATAAAGGATGGAGCTGAAAGTCTTACTGTCTTACAAGTCTTTCAGTGTTATAGGCTGAATGGGCTGAAGCCCTAAGAGAGGAAGCCTATCGATTTCTAAAGCAGGCTGGGGACTTTCAGATCTTTCAGGACCTGTCAGGCCCTCTGGGAGCTCAGTAAAACCTTTGGTGGTTATAATTTGGAGCATTTACTTCATTTCCCTTCCTGCGGACTGCAGTTGTGTGTTTTAAGGCTTTGGGCCCTTCAGATCAATCAGCGGATCTGTTTTCATTTTGGTGAGCTGCTGCTGTTGTCCAAGCAGCCAGGTGAATAAAAGGTTTAGAGTGTGTTTGGTAGTATATGTAAAGAGGTCTTCTTTTGAGCCTCAGAAAATGCATTATGAATTAGACTATTATGTCTTTGGAGGTGAAAAGAGCTAAAGCAATTGAAGAAGAGAATGTGTCTGAGCATGTTAAAGAGCAATATCACTTGGAAGCAGGACCAGCATTTTACAATGTCTAAACAATTTGTTGACAAGCCTGGTAAGAAGTGTGAACAGAGATAAATTCAGAATGATAATTAGAGAGGAACAAGATGAAATACTAGCTGTCAAGCTGCAGAAAGTATTTTAAACTAGCATTAGCAGATGCCTCAAATATTACTCAGAACAGACAAAAGGAAAATGCATGTGTGTGAGAGAGAGAAGGAGACAGAGCATGAGGAAAGGACCCTAACCCATAAGATTAAGAGACAGATTGAGTGTTAGGCTATGTAAAATACATTGATTACTGATGCAGATCTTTTGCTTCTCTCTTGGCAGAAGACAGAAGTTGGATGTATAGTCTGCAGATGAAAAGTTAGGTAATTAGCCAAACATTCCTGAATTGCTGGTCTAGAAGATGCACTGAATGTCTCATCTAGAATTTTTCAGCTGGTTCTTCATTATAAGAACAATGCATTTCCTTAGTGGCACTTAGTTTCTTAGTGACTTGTTTCTGCCTCTACTCCCTGTACATTCCAATTAAATCCCAGGCTGTGCCCAGAAAATGGAGGTAAAATAAAACAGCAGACTTTCTGTAGCTGGAAATGTTTTCTTTTAACTACACACAGTGAATGGGGAAAAGTAAATGATAAATGCTTTTGCTCCCAAAAGCGTGTCATATTGTTCTCACAGGATGACCTGTTACATAGCAGGGATGGGGCAAAACAGGTGGATTTGAAGCCGTACACAATTCTTCGCTGTCTGGAACTGCTGGTATTTCAGTCTCCCACTCCAACTCCCTCATGTCTGTAATTCACATGTAATGCTCCTGTCTCACTCATTCTTTTAGAGGTAAGAGGTTATCTAGAAGTAGATTTGGGGGCAATTAACAAATATGAACATCATCATTCTGAATGGCCACAATATTCTGCAGAGTAACAATGGCAAATCCCTTTACTGCTTACTAGAAACCAGTCCAGAAGTAAGTATTTGACAGAGCAACAACAACAAAAAAAATGCACACAAATTCTTGGTATTGGATTGAGTGAATGAAAAGATACAAACATTGGTGATTTATTTTTCAGGTTGAAATATATGTCTGGTATAATTAAGATTGCGAAAACTTAAAGATCTTTTATTCACTTTACACATTTTCCGCTCATCAGAACTGTTTCTTCATTGACTGCTTTACAAGAATACTGAATAGCAGTCCCTTCTTGTGGCTTTTTTTCCTACAGCAACTACTGAAGTCTTCATTTACACTGCACAAATTATCCTTAGCAGCAGGTAGGAAGCAATCAGCAAGGTGTAGTTGGCAATAGGTCTATTTTCATTACAAGATGGAGAGAGCCAGGGGACATGACATTTGTCCAACATAGTCAGGGAGGACTCTATTAGGAAAATCAACTCTGGAGAACTGTAGTCTTGCTGAGGAGATACTGAAAGAGAGAATGTGGGAAAGAATGGTTATTTTTATTCAGGGGTTTTTTATGGGTTTTTGTTGTTTTCTTTCCTTTTCTCATTAGAGTAACGAAAAGACAGAAGTAAGAAAAATATCAAATCTTTTAAAAACTTCCTACAATGGCACAAAAATTTATATCATTATCCTGTTCTTGAGCGGTCTGAGCATTTCAGAATACATCTCTGTGAAATAATTTCACAGCAACTCACTAGTGAAACTATCAGTAACAGACTTAAAGAAAACAACATGCAGGTTTTTGGGTAAAAGAAAGTCACAGCTAATGGAATTATATCACACTGGATACATTTTTCAAGAAATTGTAGAATAAAATGGGGGCGGAGGGAAATAAGCAAGCTCATAACGGCCTAACTTTAGATACCAAATTGACATACACAAATTCAGAAACCAAATGTCCCAGAGTGCCCCTTGCAGGTGATTTCAGCCTCCCAGATTTCTTAATTATCTTTTGAAGGTGACTGTCTCTGCTTCTGAACCACAATGGAAAGAATTTTCTCCATTATATTCCTTAAATTCTTGTTTCACTTTTTGTTTGAGTAATCTCTCTGGTGTCTTCCTTCAGTAAACAGGAATGTTGTATGCTTTAAAGTATTTACTAATGCCTTCAAAGGATTTTTTTTTTTCCAGAACTGTAAATACAAAGAACTCCTTTAAGTAAATGAATGCCCAGCAGGCTGTATTTTGTTTCCTTTTTAAATAATGTATTTGGTTTCTACTGGCCTTGGAACTAATCTTCCCACTTCATCATAAAGTAGGAATAAAAGTATCTTGTTAAGTTTCAGAGTAATAACTCATTTTTTCATTCTTAGTCAAGCAAAATGTGTAAGACAGTAAACAATGTAAACTCAGACTGGAATATAACCTACATTCTCTAACTAAAGGTATTAAATACACAGACATTTTGAGAATTTCTTGCATATGTGCATCATAAATGTAATCCTCTTAAGAGCATTAATATTTACGTATATTTACCTAAACAAAATCCCAAGAATATAGGCGAATAGATGCATTTTTCAAAGATGGGGAAATGAAACATCAGATTACTTGTTCAAGTCTGTAGCACAGCAAGATTTGAACCCTTCTCTTCTGAGTCCTAGGTTAGCATTTGAAACACAGGAGGAACATGCTACCACCTTCAGTGGTTTATACCTTTAATTGAAAATGGAAAGTAAAACGTATTAGTCTTCATCTCTCCACATGTCATCCACCTCTATCAGAACCTGAGCAAGAGGACTGCATCTAACTTCCTGAGGAAATTCTCTCTTGTAGTCTTTCAGTGGGCTATGGAATCCCAGGTCCTTCCCAGGTACCTGACAGTTAACACACACATATGAAGGGAATGAACACTGGGTGAACAAGCTAAGTTATAACAAAAAGCATTTTTCTAAGCATTTTTATTTCCTTTTAAAGTCTTAAGTAGATAAAATGTAATAGTCAGATATCAGATAATTCCATAAAATATTAACATAACTTCAGAAAACCTCAAATGGGCTACTTTTCCTGATAGTAAGCATAGTATGGCTACACGTTCAACACACTAAGAGACATGGACAATTGCTAAAATGCCAGGATGTGTGACAGGGTTGGGGAGGGAAAAAATACAGAGGAATAAAACCAAAACCATTCTTCATAGAAAATCTTCAAGTTGAAGTGACTAACTGGAAGAGTTGGCCTGGTCCTGAAAAGCTGGTTCACTCTTGGTCTTAGAAAAAGAGTATTTTCAGATCAGGTTTTGTTTTGTTTGGTAATGAATCTCTCAAATGGCATGTAATGCCAACTGCATGTTGCAGAAATTCATGCTGTGTAACATTAGGCAGTTAAAAAATTAAGCAAGCCTCAGGCACACTGTCTCCATGTGAATTCTGAACAACAAAGAGTAGTCAAGTTCTAGTTTCACCTTTTTATAATTGATCTCCTTATTCATATATTTTCCTTTAGTTATCCTTTATCATAATTAATCTTACTGCCTAAGGTTTCACATGATTTTCTTAGGAACAAGTAGGTATCAGTCACCTCATTTTACAAAGAAGATCAAATAAAACCAGCGCATAATTACCATTTTGATCCTCCATCTGCTCATATCTCCAGACTAACTAACTATAGCTCTATAGAAATATTTAGCAGTCTGAGATTATTACACTGTAAATCTTCTTGCCATAGCTATACACCAAAAGATTCCTTCATGTGTTCCCATAAATACAGTTGATACTTCACAGGCTAAATTTACCAAATCTAGCCTTGAAAAGAAAGACATTAAGCATGATTATCTCAAAATTAAGTAGGTTTTTTAAATTGCTGCAACCATAGACAGGGATTATACATAGGGAACTTCAGTAGCTTCATTCACTGAAGAATGTTTGCTCTATTCAAGAATCTGTAGCCCAACATCAAATACTCATTAACATAAGGTATGCATTATACTTTATGCAGTCTTTGTTGTATGAAACAATGAAAAATAGTAAGAACAACAGTGTAAGTGAAAAATGTTTTTGAGCTGGACTGAAATTTCCAGTTAATTGTTTTCTTATAGAACTGTATTAATGTAATTTTATGAAATGAAACAATGGCATAAAACGTAACTACAGCTACACCTGCCAACCTTAATTTCTGTTTAAAAAAGGATTTTATTTTACATTCCATGTCACCTCACTCAGGTTAAGAGCTTCTTTATATTCTGGAGAAGTTACAGCCAATTCAGCTCTTTGCTTTCATATTTTTGCAATGTATATCTCTGCTGTGCTATGATATACCCTTTGTTGCACCAGTTAAAATATCAGCCATATATGAAAGGCAGTAAAATTATATCAGCAAGTCTTTTTGAAAAGTAAGCAGTGTTGGAGCAAAATGAAAGCAGCAAATAAATCCATCCTGCTCCTCTCCAGCTTTCTAAAACTTTCTCAAGTTCTGGGAGATGGGAGAGAAATGCAATTAAACAATTCACTAAGTGCTTTATTTGCCACCTGCCATTCGCTGAATACCTGCTGATAAAAGTGAGGTTTTTTACTTGCAGATTTGCCCTGATAGACTGGAATTATGGAAGTTCGTGAGTGCTCCAGGAGCAGCATGAGGATAAATATAGATTCAATCAAATCAAATCACATTTGGCAATAAAGAGGTAAAAAGTGAATTACTTTCAGCTTGTCCCAAGGATATTTTTGTTTAACAGAACTAAGATAGTTTGTGAAGGCAATTTTGTCAAAAATTTAAAAAACCTTGTTCTGATCAATTGTTCTGTTACTTTGTTGTAACTTATCCTACATTCAGAGGTGCTTATGGAGTGTTATATTCATTAAACCCTTTAACTGTCATTGTTTTTAGGCTGTTTATTAAGAAGAAGGTGGCTTATATATTTATGATGGACGCAAGTGTGTATGAGCTATCAATATAGTCACTGGCAATTTCAGTGAATATGACAGAGAAGCAGATATCTCAGAGGAGTTGCAGGTATGTCTGCATTAGTGTTTTATATTACCTCTGCACTTATGAAGTGAATGTCCCAGCTGTGAGTTACATAATGGATTTGGCTCCTTCTGAACAAAACTTTGGCTCAGAGGTGTTGCTCCAGGACAGCTGGCACCACATGGGACTGGACAAGAGCTAACCTGAATTAACTCCATCCCACTCCATTATTTGCAGCGTGGTCATCATATTCTGAAGACAGGTTTTTTGCCTTGCATATTTATTCTTGCTAAATTGTATGAATAGTGTAAGTTACTACATGTTTATGAACTGAAGAGAGAACCTTGTATTGCAAAGCACTGAAAATGCTAAAAAGCTTATCCCTCAATAGTTATCAAGAAAAGAAAAAAAAAAGAGTGAGGAGGGGGGAAAGAAATCTTTTCCATGACTACTATTGCTTAGAGATCTCCTTACAAAGAATCAGGTGATGCAATAGTAAGGTGATACATATGTGCAAATCCAAGGTATCTGGGAATGCAAGATTTGAACACTAAGTCCAACTGTAATTGCTAGTACAAGCAATTATTGCATTAAAATTTTCTTTCTATTTAAATCCATCTTTTTCCTGCTTGTTTTTTGCCTTATAACATAACTCTAGAGAAAAATTGCATGTCCTCACTATATGAATATTTTTCTTTTAATTAGCTTTTATAACTAATTCTCATACTCCTAACTAAAATTCACCTCATCCTACTGATTAAAGGTGTTGAAAAAGCTGTTATGTGTATCTGGGCTTAAACCGCAACCGTTCTTTTTGGCACCCAGTGTAGGGCTCAAAGAGTTGAGATAACGACAGATCTGACCAGAGTGTGTCTAATCGTATTTGTGATAAGCGTTCATTGTTTCAGATTAGTAGTCACTCGTCACAATGCTGATATATTGGCTCTCAAAGCTGTTGCTTTTGATCTCGGAATGTCAGCACGTTGTACCTTATTTACAGCCGGTATTTGCTGTGTTAGTGTTTATCAACTGGGGGCCTTGGACTAAGGTTCTTGTTTCATTGTACTTTATGGTAATGACTTGTAATACAATAGACTCATTGATCATGAAACTGGTCTGGCTTTCGTTCCCCGTGTGGACACCACCTCTATACCTTGGGAGGTATATAATAGAAGTGCTTAGCAATTACACATCTTTTTTCCCCTCCTCGAGTGGTCAGCCTATGAGGGAGACATTCCCAAGCACCCTAGTAACAAGTACAGCAGCTACTCAAACTCTGACTACAACAGATAACATAGCTACTCCAACTCCAGGCACACCACCCCCAGCAACAAGTACAGCAGCATCATTTGAGAGTTCTGAAGGTTTTGAATGGCCTTTAGGTACCCTTGAGACCTGCCTGCCAATTGTGATGGTGATCACCATGCTGGCACGCATACAGAGTGTGTTTTACCCGCGACCATTTTGTCTGATCTTGAAAGTTAAGTGGAGTCATGTTTGGGTCTTGTCTAGGATTAGACAACAATATAGGAGGACCAACAGAATTTCCCCGAGGCTGGACAGTCATGAGTGTCATGGTGTGTGGGACAATATGGGCAAGTATGTAGTCCACCGGGCCCCTCCAGTGCTTCTGAAGCGTCTGAGATGGAAGGCAGCTGTATGGAGTCCCCAGCAACAAGCTGCAGAAACTGCTGAAGGGGAGGGTGAATTATTTTGAGCCTGGTGGGCCCATGACATTTCAGACCATCAGGGCAGAGATGTAACATACAGATGGACTCACGATAGAGGGGTGGACTTTGCAATGGACACTACTGCCCACATTATTCACGAGTGTGAAACGTGCTGCAATTAAGCAAGCCAAACGGTTAAAGCCTCTTTGGTATGGAGGATGATGGCTGAAGTAGAAATATGGGGAGGCCTGGCAGATTGATTATATCACACTCCCACCAACCCGCCAAGGCAAGCGCCATGTGCTTACCAT
>WYDI02034149.1:0-20982 GCA_009867235.2 Psittacus erithacus | reverse complement strand
GCTCGGCTCGGCTCGGCTCGGCTCGGCTCGGCACCACGTGCCTTAAGTCCCACGCCACTCTTCGCGTCACCGCCAGTAGGCTCGGCCTCACTGGCTGAGGGCTGTGCTCATCTTGGGGACTAGCCAATCAAAGCCCCCCAGCTTCGTGGGCTGGGCGACTCCGAGGTCTCATAAGCTGCGGGGTCCGCCCCTCGCCTGGCGCGGCGGCGGTGTTCGTTTTGTCGTCCGGGGTGGCTGCGGCCATCCGCGTAAGGCAGCGCGGGGTTAGTCTGTGAGCACTCTGGCGCTGAAACACCGGCGTGGCGGGAGGGCGGTGAACGGTAGTGGTGGTGGGGGGACTTCCTGAGGGGGAAGAGGGCGGTGGGGTGTTCCTTGGGGGGTTGTGCCGGCGGTTCCTACCGAGAGGAATCTGAGGGGCCCGGGGAGACTCTCTGAGGCGGGGGATGCAGTCTCGGTGTGTATGTGGGTCTCTTGCGGGGCGGGGGGTGGCGATGCTAGGGCCCGGGGTGGGTGGCGCGTTAAGGGGGGACAGGAGCTGTGAGGCACTTCGTGCTGTTTGCGTGAGGGGCTGTCCCGCTCCTGGGCAGCCTTGTGTGTGTGTGGGAGTTGTTGCCCTGCTTCTGGGCCAGCCTCTCCCTTCCTAGGGAAGGCTGGACGCAGGTGCGCCGCACAGGTACAGGTGAACTGGTTGGAGAAAGGAGTTTGGGGAATGATTGCCTCGGCGCTTAGACCTTAAAGCTGTGCTTTACTACAGGCTCTGCAGGTGTAGGATGTTATCCTGAGCACCTTGTTTTGTGCTGAGCCAGGACTCAGTATTTCTGATTTATGGTGAGTCCAGGTCTGCTGTCTGTATCCTCCATGGTGTCCTACAGGCTTTGGTAGATTTCTGTGTGTTAGAGCTATGGTAATTGCAGTCTAAACAACTCTTGGGGAGTAAATGATATCCTGAGGCATCTGGGAGACAAGCAGTTTCCCTTGTTAGAAATGCAGGAGCTGTGCATTCACATCTTTTTGGGAGAAGGAAGTTGGTAGCTTTCCCAGTGCATACAAGGGGTGTGTGCTCTATTTTCTTACAGCTCTGAGAGCCAAATGATGGTTGGCATAACCATTTGTACTTGTGGTCTTTTTCTATGTGAGCCCTTGGTGTTTATTCTCTTCCTGCAGGTAACTTAGCCAAGAGTGTGTGTTGGCCTCTGTATAAAGGAGCTCTTGAGTCTGTACTGGGATTTGTGTAGGTTGTTCCTTTGCCATAAGAAAGGTGAGTAGGATTATTTCCATGTGTTGCTCTAAGGCTTTCTAGCTTAAATACTTCCATAAGTGGACTGATATTTAAACAGCCCTGTGACTGCCAGTCTTTTCTAAACTTGTTTGAGAACTGTAGATTCAGCTAGGTTGGAAAAGACCTTTAAGCTCATCAAATCCAACTGTTACCCCAGGCTGGCAAGACCACCACCAAACCATGTCATTGAGGGCCTCATCTACACAGTTTTTGAGCACCTCCAGGAACGGTGGTTCCACCAGTTCTCTGGGCATCCTGCTCCAATGCCTGAGCGCCCCCATGGTGAAGAAATCTTTCCTGATATCCAGTCTAAACCTCCGTGGGTGCAGCTTGAGGCTGTTACCTCTTGTCCTATCACTTGTTACTTGGGAGAAGAGATCTGCCACCTCCTAGCTCCATCCTTCTTTCAGGTACCTGCAGAGAGGGTTAAGGTTGCCTCTGAGCCTTCTCTCCAGACTAAACACCCCAGTTTCCTCAGCTGCTCCTCATCACACTTGTGCTCCAGACCCTTCACCAGCTTTGTTTCCCTTCTCTGGATCCACTCCAGCACCTCAGTGTCTCTCTTGTAGTGAGGGGCCTAGAACTGAACACAGTGTTTGCGGTGCGGCCTCACCAGTGCCCAGTACAAGGGGAATGGTGGTACTGCCTAATCATTTATGTAACTGAACTGGAAACTGGAGTGATGGTCTCCAGATGATCTTTGGTCTTTGTATCTTTTATGTATTTTGATGTTTTTTGTTTGGTCGTTTTGTTTTTTCCTCCTCCTCTCTTGTTTGGTCTTATTTTTTGTATTCGGCCTTAATTTGGATTTGTACATTATGCAGTCCACTTTTATCCATTGTTCCCGTGGATAGTACAATCAATCTGAACACTGAGGTGTTTGCAGAGATGGAGCTTTTTATGGGGTTATGTTTGGTGTAGTAGTTCATGCTGTAAACACACTGCAGTCTTTAATCCTATGTATGCGATGCTGGGGAAAGATCACTTTGGCTTTAGATGGCAATGCCATCTGATACTACTTTTTGTTATAAATCAGGGATCGTAAGGGATGTAGTTTAGAATCATATCAGATGTGACATGACACCTGAATCCTAACAATGGTTATTTCTTTGCTTACTGTGCAGCTGATAATTGTGAGTGGAACATGCAAGGTATTTTATCTGAGATGCTCCCTGTAATACACATAATTCAGGCCTCTTTGGCATGAAACCACAGAAGACTTTCTTTTGTATTTACCAACTGTCTGTGTGTCAGACAACACCTCCTGATATTTCTGTGAAAATCTGTCCTCAAAGGCTCTTTAATCCTGAGCTGTACCAGTAGACAGAAGTTAGAGCTGGGGAGGTGTTGCATTGTGTCCTTGTGTGATGAGAGTGTTTTCTGTGGGAGTAAAGGATAACTAAGCTGTCTTTACAGTCAAGATCAAATTACTGAGGTTGTTAAGGAATTCAACTTCTCTATATAATTTTTGACAGTCCGATAAAGATTAAGGCTGATAGTCTGGGTTCCCAAAACCCAGCATGCATGCGCTGAAGCCATCCTACTCACCTAATTCATGGTCACAGTGCGCTTGAGTTTGAGACATTTGGAGTATGATTTAAGCAGCTATGACTGATTTGAGATCATGAGAGCTCCCATAAGCATGTTTCTTATGTAATCTACTCCAAAGTTAGGCATGCAGAAATCAGGCTTTGGACTCCCTCTGTCCACAGTTTTGGAAGTGCTTAATGTTTGTAATCATTTAGTATACAGCACTCTTCCCAGTGCAGAGTTGTGTTTCTGTATTCTCCCCCATCCATTGCTGTTTAGTCTGTGACAGATCAGAATGATCAGATGGAGCTTTTAGAGTTGCAGTGCTGTGTCAGATGGACCTTTCAGGCATCACACATTTCACCATGTTGCAAAAGCTTGTGTGAGTGGTCAGAATCCATCTTCCATTGAAGTAAATCCACAGGAGCAGAGAAAGGTGCTGTTTGACCTTATGAATATGCAGCTATTATTTAATGAGGACAGGAACTACACATTCCCTTGGAGCCAGTGTGGGCTTGGGCAGCCCTGGGGAGCTTGAACTCCATGCCTCGCTTTTAAGCTCACCAGTGGGAGTGAGATCTGCTTCTCTGGTAGGGAGCCTCTGATATTCACTGAGGCTCTGTTTAAGCATGGGAAGGAAATCTGTAGGCAGGAACAGGTTGTACAAATCTGCAAGTAATCAATTGGTTAAGTGGAGTAGTTGCAACAAGCTGGGTGGAGGGTGGTGATTTTCCTCCCACATGAAGTTGGGAAGGAATTGAAAGCCAGGAGACCTCAAAGGTAAAAACATACTTAACAGACACTTGTTTCTTTAGTTGTTTTGATTAATAGTTGACTGTTCTTTGTTGCCATATTACTACTTGCAGTACATGATCTGTGGGATGTTTGATGAATCTGTCTCATGTCTCTGTCCAGATGGGTCATTATTAAGTGCCAGACCAGTTGTCATCTGTGCTGAGCTGCAATCAAAATGGCTAAGTACAGGCTTGTTCTCTTAAGACATGGGGAAGGCGCCTGGAACAAGGAGAATCGCTTCTGCAGCTGGGTGGACCAGAGGCTGAGCAGTGATGGGATAAAGGAGGCTCAGAACTGTGGCAAACACCTTAAAGCGCTGGGCTTTGAATTCGACCTTGTCTTCACCTCTGTACTCAGCCGCTCCATACAGACTGCGTGGCTTATCCTGGAAGAGATGGGCCAAGAGTGGGTCCCCATGCAGAGTTCTTGGCGCCTGAACGAACGTCACTATGGTGCACTAATCGGTCTCAACAGAGCAGAAATGGCATTGAATCATGGGGAGGAGCAAGTGAAAATATGGAGGAGAAGCTATGATGTTACCCCACCTCCCATAACTGAATCTCATCCTTTCTATGAAGAGATATACAATGATCGCCGGTATAAGTACAGTGACGTCTCTCAGGATAATCTCCCAAGGGCTGAAAGCCTGAAAGATGTGCTTGATAGACTCCTTCCCTACTGGAATGAAAAGATAGTGCCAGAACTGAAAAGTGGCAAAATGATCCTTATTTCTGCTCACGGTAATAGCAGCAGGGCATTGCTGAAGCACGTGCAAGGTAAGGGTCTTCCTTTTAGCCTTTCCCTCTTCTCCTTAGCTGCTTAGAGCTTTACGTATTGTTCTGTAGTGTGTATTACTACTCTGGACAATGTAACACAATGTCTGTGGTCTCTAAGGAGAAAGTAAAAAAGATGGTGTAACAGGAACCAAACTGGGGTATGTGGAAGAAGGAGAGAATTGGTTAGGTTACTGTAGTTAAGAATAGAGCTAGAAGCTTTCACCTAGCATCAGGCTAGATGTTTCTCCCTGCTTATTTTAACTTACTGTGTTAAAACCAACTTTGTTGTTGGTCTAGATAGACAAAACTCCTCAGACTTACTATTTTTGGATTTATTCAGCTGCTTTGTCGAAAGGGTTGAGGTTGTAATCTGTTCATTAAACAACCATTGCTATAAAGCATCTGGAAAATGCTTGTGTTGTGAAAGACATTCTTGACTGTTACTGTGATGGGTCACTTTAGAAGCTTCATTCCTGATAATTCTTTACTTTAAAAAGCTTCTGTGACAGGGAGTGCTGCGGAGAGTAGGTACTTGCTAAAGCTTATGCAAACACTGTGTTATTTCCTAATATAGATAATGTATACCAATAAACAGCTAATTTGGTAGCTTACCATGAGGTTGCTTAATTGGGACTTGAAAAGGATGTGGTTTACCTTTAAGTCATTGCTGGATTCTTCCCCCACCTCTTCTCTGACATGGCTTCTAGTTTAGGTCATCCTAAACTGGAAGGTGGATTATATTAATTTCTTTGTCTGTGGGTAGAGTACTATTTGGTGATTATATATGTATGAATGCAGCCTATTAGTGTTGTAGTTGCAAGTATGCATGCACTGTATTGTGTTCACTCAAGTTTTTAGTATAAAACACTCTGGTGTGTGCTTCTGCAGATCCGACTGCTGAACACATTTTGCAACCAGGCACACTGTAACAGTCAGGATAGCCGATGCTTTAGCAGAAGTCAGAAGCCTATGGAAAAACCATGTACAAGTGGCTTCTGGAATAGAATCTGTGAATTCTGGGGTACTGCTTTGATGAAGGAGGAAGGCTGGTTCAAGTAGTTCCACTAATGTGGTCGGGGTGGTTGTCTACACTATGTGAAATGATTAAGAATTACAAAGGAAAAAGGGGCAAGGGGATCTGCAACCATGGTAATACTCCGCACACTCCCCACACTCCCCCTCCCCCAAGAACTGAACCATTTCCATGAAGCCATGCTGGCCAAGTCCTTTGGGGGTGGAATGCAGAAACTGTGGGCCACCTTCTGTACAGGCACGCACAAGGCAGAGCCAACAGCATCAGTGACTAGTAAAGGTTACTTTAAAGTTAGAATGGCTGGATTCCTTGCTGCATTGAGATCAGAGAGCAGTGTAAGTTAGAGCAGCTGCAAAGCTTTTCTTTAGAACAATCAGGTATAGCTCCTCAACATCTGCCCACACTCAACCAAAGTAGAATAGAGCTGTGTCTCTTGTCTGTCCTATGCCATACCTTGTCCTTCCCAGCATGTGCTTACCTAGGGAAATGTGAGGAATCTGTGGCAGAGGATCTAATTCTTTTGGCTGAGGATTGTCCATCAGCTATCCCAGCTCCCACACAGGAGTAATTGCCACATACATACTGGCTTTTCTGCTGTTCGTGCAGTGAAGGTTTGGATTACTGCAGGAACAGAGCTTAAAGACTCCTGCTATTGGAACTTGCTCTTTTTCTTTTTAAGAGCTCCAGCCCATATCTAGTTGTATCTAAGAAGTTTCTTGTCTGTGTTGCTGTCTGCCCCTTCCTCTCCTGAAAGGTTGTGAGCTGCTCTGGGGCCCTGCTGGAGTTGGACCCTATTCAACAGTGCTTAGTTTGTCAGCTGCTGTATTTATAGCACCCACTGTGAGGTGGGCTTTGTTTTTCTGGACTTTGTAAAACTTGGTGTGTCTTGCAGTTGATTGAAAGTTTCTATGCACCTCTGTCTTAGCTGGAGCCATGTTTTCTTTCAGAAAATAAGGCTCCAAATGCTTCAAGCAGCAGTCCTACATGACTGCTTGAATGCCTTAGTCATGGTGATAACTGTCGTGGAAGGTGTAGCTCAGAAACTTTAAATGGCAGTAAATATAAATGTTTTCAATCAGAGTGATCTGATGAAACAATTCTAGTTGTTTCATTGTGAAATTTAATGTCTTTTCTGAAAGATTTCTGAGTATCCTTGAAGTTACCATTTTGGGGGGGGTATTTTTTTTTTTTTAAACAGGCCTCCCGTTCTCTGAACCTGAATGTTTTCATTGTTAAATAACAAAGAGTGTGAAATGTCGATCTGCTTTCTAACTTACACACAAAAATCATCAAACCAACAATATTGGGCTTACAGGGCTTTGATTGTGGGCTTGGATTTTGTTCTTATTTTCTAAGTGCCCAGAGCAGACCTCATTATATGAAATATAATGAAATAAGATATATGAAATCTCTGTACTCTTTGTTGTGTTTGCATGTGAGGACTTAAGTGAAACCTCCATAGTCTTTCTGAAAACAGTACTTAATACAAACTGGACTGTATTCTTGTGTGTACTTGGGGATCAGAAACAGCAGCTTCTCTGAGAGCTTGCTCTCTCCTGGTGGGCTGAGTGACATTTCTCCTAGATGGTGCTGCTGAAGATGTCGGTGCTGTGAGCTGTTGGTGTCTGGTGGGGATGCTGGGCTGTTCATTCTAGGTAACCCCTATGCATTTGATAAATGCCACCAAGGCCAAGCAGGGTTGCTTCCTACAGTCCTGGTGAAGAAGCAGTGTTAGCATCAAATTAAGTACTTAACTGAGCTTACCCAGTCCTTTCAGAATACTTTTTCTTTGCATCATCTTCAGCTGATGTATGTGGTGATGCCAGGAGTTGTTGACACAACTGAAAATTGGCAGAGTGAGGGGACACTTTTCATTATATATTGTTAGGCTTGGCAGCTCTCTCCAAAAGTAACTTTTTCTTCAGGCAGCAGTCTTTTGTTTGTGGTGGAAGTATCTTGTCATATCTTAGCAACTGTGACACTTATTGGTATGGACCATGACCTGTAACTCTGATCTTGGTCACCTCTTAGATGCACAGGATCTGTTTACAGGTGATTTTTCTCAGTTCTTTGAAGGAGGAATTGTTTTCTCTTTTACCTGAAGTATCAAACTGATACTTCAAATTGAGACTTTTGGCAGTGTTCCATATAGCATTTGTCTTCTGGAGCAATAACCACTATGCATACTGAAGCCTTACTTCTTGGGAAGTGGCTGGACATTGCCTGCTGATGGGAAGTAGAGAATAAATCTTTTGTTCTTCTTTGCTTCTGTGTCCAGCCTTTGCTTGTGCTTTATTATAAACTGCCCTTATCTTGACCCATGAGTTATTTACATCTTACTGTCTCCCTACCTGTCCTGCTGAGAAGAGGCGTGATGGAGCAGCTTGATGGCCACCTTGTGTCCAGCCGGCAATAATCCCCCTTACAGTCCTTTTTGGTGCCTCACTGTGGTGGGTTGACCTTGGTTGAATGCCAGGTGCCTGCTCTCTTGTAACCTACTAGGTCCTCTGCCAAGAGGGCAGAATCTGGCCCTGAATATTTAATTTATTAGGCTAAAGCTTTGGTATTTTCATTAAGGTTGTGGGAAGCATGCGATGACCTGATTAGGATCTCAGTTACAAAGCACCAGTTCTAGAACAAGCCTGTTGTGGCTGAATTTATACACATGATCTTGTTTTGTTGGGTGAATCATCTGGCCTCAAGTGTAGTTGACATGCAGTGGAAGAGGTGTGCAGCTATTCTCAACAGCTGTTGTGTTTTTGTGTTGCTTTGGCCATAAGAATAGAAGGAAGGAGCTTTGTAAGAACAGGTGAGAGGGCAGAAGCAGCTGAACCAGCGCTTTTAGAAGCAGGCTGTAGTGCTCAAAATCAAGCCTGATGGGCTTTACCTCTGTAGGACTTTCCGGGCTGCAAGTATTTCCAAGCACTTCATGGGCTACCAGGTAAAGGTGAACTCTTAAGCTTGCACAGAAATATTACTGGTCTGTGTGTCTGATAACCCAGTTCAGTTAGGTGGAGCCTAAGTGAGCTTGGAAAGAATTCTGAATGTGATTTTAAAAGGTCTTTTAATAAGTGCTGTACCAAATTCTTAGTATTCATGCACCAAACTGCTTGCTGCTATTCAGGAATGATGTTTAGTAGGTGCTTATGAGAGAATGTGGGGGATGTCCACTTGAGGAATGGAGTTTGCCCAGTCAGTATGTTATCAGGGGCTCTGAAGAAGGCACCCTGAGTACTGCAGTGATGTCTGTGGGATCTCATGGTTGTAGGCAGGTTTTAAACTGTTTCCAGTAACACAGTATCCTTCATCAATGCTGCCACTCCGGCTCAGTGTTCCTTTTTCAATAGTCTTATTTCCCATTTCACTTTGTAGTCAGCAGTTGAGTCCTTGCCCTGATTTCACCCTTCTTCCCTCTGAAATAGGGTGGGGTTATGACCCAGGCCAGCTCAGATGAAGTGCAAGAAAAGGTCACTTGGCTATAGTTACAGTACATGAAGTAACTAGATAGTAGTTAGCTCATGTTTGTGATGGCTGAGGTGTAAGTTGTGATCTCTTTACTGTCCTTCTAGCCTGCTGGGTTCTGTGTGTTTTGCCTGCAACTTGAAGAGCTTGTGTGACAGGCCTGATAAGCTCCTTGCTTCCTGAAGACCAGAAAGACTATACAAATGCAGCAACAGTGCTGAAATAAAGCAACAGGATACTTTAGAATGTCTTCAGAATTTCATTTGTCTTGCATTTCCAGCCTGCTGGCTATGAGGCTATGTTCCTGTATGAGGAAAAATCCTGAGGAGAAAGGCAACATGCTTGCTGCAGCTTGTTTATCCTAGACTGCACTGTTCTGCTTTGTAAATTAATACTAGTTAACATCGGTGTGGTCACTTTGTGTTCTGTAGAAACAGTAAACTGCATTTCTGAATCCATGTAGCTACAGCTAGTTTTGTTTAATCTGTCTTTAGAGGAAACCTTTAAATATCTTGGCTCCTGACCACAGTATGTGGTTTGCCTAAATTCTCCGGCATGACTTCATCTGCTCTGTGTACATCTGAATGGTTTAGTCTGGGATACTGAATTTGAGGTGGACAGAGCACTTCCTGTGGCCAGATTCTCTGTGGCTGCATGGTGGTGTGTGTTGCTAAAATCTAGTATGATTAAGAATCCTTGAAATAAGCTCAGGCAGCTTGGCTACTTGTTTTGCAAACCATAGTCCTCGAGAATAGTGCTTGTGCCTGGTAAAGGGTCTCAGGATTTTCCCATTGATTTCTGTATAGATTCCAATTTTTAGAAGCTCCTTGAGTGCTTTTCTGTAGGTCTGATTCTGCTGCCTGCAACAGGTAAATTATTTATACGTGTATACAGGGATTGCTTAAACTGGGACAGTGTGACTTTTTTTTTTTTTTAATGGGCTGATGCCTCAGTTTGTAACACGGTGTAAGCTTCTTGGAAGGGTTTGTCTGTTTCTCTTGCTCCATGCCCTTCTGAATCCTGAGGCTCATCTACAGCCTGAACCAAGGGCTTAAGCTAATCAAAACAGGAATAGGTCACTGCAGGAGCTGTGTGTTTATGTAGTCTCTGTGCAGGGGCATAAACTGATTCTTGCTTCATGATCAGTTCTGTTTTTTTCTGACCTGTTGTCATCCAACTGTTGCTAAGTGGCTTGACTCTGTGGGTTTTCCTGTATGTTTGCTCTGCTTTTCTACTTAATGTGTAAATCGCTGGTAAATTTGCACCCATATGTTCTGAGAACCATCTGTTTTGTCAGCTGCTCAAAGGATGTTTTCTTCACGCACCTTGGTCTCATTTATATGGTGTCATCATTCTAGAAGCTTGAGCGTGTGCATTTTCTAAGCATGAATTACTTGAAGCTGTCCTGCTTTACAACAGCAGGCTGCTGCTGTGACCTTAGTGCTTTTAAAAGGTGGTGGTGGTGGGGATTACTGCCTTTTCCAATGATGTTAGCTTGCTTTTGCCTGAAATTTTTTGCAGAATACGGTCTTTGCAGCCACGTGCTTCTTAATGCAACTGTGTAGACCTTGTGTGGGAACTTTACTAGGAAGTTGGTCTCAACATTCACTTGGATGCTTTAGAGATGCTTAATGTAAAAATAACCAGCAATGCATTGATATTAAAGCCCCAGACTATTTTAATTAAACAGAGCTGGGAAGAATAATTTTTCTCCCCAGGTACACATTATTTTAGTGAAGTGGAAAAGGCTTCAGGTTGTGTAAGTTTTGCCTTTCCTTTGTTTCCCTCTCCCTCATTTGAAAGAGGAAATGAATAACCTATTAATTCTGAGAATAGTACTGTACGCAAGATGCTGTAAGCTTGCTTATGAGAAACCAGATGTGGGCAAACAGGTATCTTTACACTAGAAGAATTAAATACTGATTTTGAAGACAGCTTGTGTGAGAAGCTTTGCATAGAAAATTTAAGAGTGAAAATTAACCATGGTATCCTGCTTTTTTAAAGAGGCTGTTTGTACTGGCTACTTAGCTAACAATACACTGATGTTTTAGTTGTTGCTAAGTAGCACTTAAGCTGACCAAGGACTTCCTGGAAATTGACCATTGAGTGTTGGTGTTGATGGAGGCTGGAATGTGTCTCTTGTTTTAAGACTAGATAATCTCAGATATAAGGCTGAGCTAGGTAGACAGTTAGGAAGCTGCTCACTTTGTGTAACTGTGTTTTTGTTTGTTTTTATTTGACAGGCATCTCTGATGAGGACATCATCAATGTTACTCTCCCCACTGGTGTGCCCATACTTATTGAACTTGATGAGAATCTGCGCCCTCTGGGCCCCCACCAGTTTCTGGGTGATCAAGAAGCTATCCAAGCTGCCATCAAAAAAGTGGAAGATCAAGGGAAAGTAAAAGCTGTTGAGAAGTAAAATCCTACTGACACAGCTGTTTCCAACATTTATGTATGACTGCTAGGTTGCGCTGTGTAGAAGTCTCAATTTTAAGCACAAATAATTGGAAGGGAGAGTTGTTGAGTTTCAGGTTGGTAGATTTACCCTCTGCCTCTCAAAAACTGGAATTTAGATCTCAGCATGAGGTTATGGATACTGAAAAAAAGAAATCAAGAGATGATTCAGGTAATGGAAACTTGCAGAGCAGTCTGCTCCACATTTAGGATTGAGGGTGGCCCAGTACAGAAATGAAGAGATATTGCTGGTGTCTACTGGTCATCAGTCCTAATCTAAGGGGAAAAGCACCAGTTTACTGGAGTAAATAACTCCAGGTTATTCCGTGTACTAAAACTTATTCAGTGTGATAAAATGGCCCTAAGTTGAGTTATCCAGTGTGATTCTTCTGTGTCACTGACCATGACAGTTTGTTCTGGATGGAATTCCTTCGGTCTTTTGGAACACTTTTGACTGTATAACTCGTTGCCTTTATTTTGAGTCTTCCAAGGTCAGTTCATGTCCAGTACATTTTGTAGAGATGTTCTGACTGTTATAGTTACCATAGCTGTGTTTTTACACTATAGTCCAATTCTTAAGGAACCTAGAAGGAATCCCTTTTCCTCCACCATCTTTGCAAAGCTTAGCATGACCACATTTTGCTAGCTTCAAATAATAGGATTTAACTCAGACTTTAGCCTACAAATTAAGCACAAAGGTTTCCTGCTTACTGTTTAAATGATCACTTAGTGAGTGACCTGAATAGCTTTGAAACACTTAAGTGACATGTACTAGAGGTTTGATCATCTCTTAGTCAAGTTGTTAAAATAATTGCTGTTTACCTCGGTAAAACTGAATATAGGAAAATCCCCCTTTAAGCTTTCCTGAGTTGTAAGGGTCTCTTGATAAATGTTCCACAGGAATGTTATGTGGCATTCTCTGTATCAGTTTCTCTGGATGGTGGAAAAGATGCATAAGGCATTTAAGAAATGTTACTGGGTGCAGCACATCAGCCATCATGCTGGTATTGAAGGGTATTCTGCCATTCCCAAAGGCGTTCACCTGTAAGACTCTCCTAAAAACCATGGCTTAATTCCTGTCTTGCTGTTGTGTTTGTCACTAAATTCAAACAGTTCTCACTGGCTGGGTATGGTGTAGCATGTTTTGCAGTTTGTTCTTTTTATGTACACAAGGATCAGGATAATACCGCTTTTGAAGACTTGCTCCAACCTTACAAATATGAAACTGTTAGTTCAGATCTGACCCAGTGTCTCCACACCTGAACATCTGGATTCTGACCTCAGTTACCGACACAGGAGGAACTTGTGTGTGTACTGTTTGAGCTGAATATGTTCTCAGCATGGCTGGTCTACAAATCTCAAGAGAAGTTGATGAGAATTCCCTTGGTATGATGACAGCATAAGCTTTTAAAATCCTAGAGTAGCTGCCTCTTTGCAGTGAGCAGCTCTGTAGCTCACTTCATAAATGTGAGAGGAGGTTTTGTGTTTTTTTCCTTTGAGGAGAGCGGTGTGAATGTGATGTGCCTCTGACAGTCTCCTTTCTATATGGAAGTAGACTTTCCAGGTATGATGCTGCCTGGCGTTAGGGTGGCACATACACCATAAAATATTTCTTGCTAGATGGTAGTTTCTTTTGCATGAATGATGCTGGGGCTTCTCTTTGGCTTTGTTTTTTGTAGCCCTTGCAGTAGGAGTGAAGGTTACATGTTCTGGATTTTTTTTAAACATAAAGCTGTTAGGTTTCCCCTTGCTTTTTACAAGCAAAGATATTTCAGTGTTGTTTTAATCTGAAATACTGTTAGTAGCTGCTGTGATACTCTATTTGATACTGAGTTGCTCCATGCAGAGAAAGCTAAAATCCCAGAAAGGAATAACTGCTAATCTTAGTTGATACGTTTCAAGTCAGTGTTATGGAGTTGGACTGTTGATCAGCAAATGTTCACCTGTCAATGCCTTGAGGAAGGCCACTGGCACTCAAGTGATTAGATTGTTTCCCCAGCATTCAGTAATGTGTGAAGTCCAGCATCAAGTGAAAATCACTATAAACTTGTTAACAAGGCAAGCAGAACCAACTGTTTCTGGTGGGAACTGCATGCATCCAGATGTGTGGGTTTACAGGCTTTGGTGTCCATATCGCTTAGGCATTGTGGTATTGTAATGTAGAACTTGTACAGGACTTGAGGTGCAGCTGCAATATACTTGAGAATGAACCCTGCTGAACTGGAAGATTATACTCTGTCCTCCCCTTCTCTTGGAGAATTCATGATCTTTCCTGGGGATGGAGCGGAGAATGAAATGTGGATGAGTGAAAGGCTATTTTCAGTCAACTTCATCATTTGGCTGCAAGAAGAAATAGAATGCTCCCTACGTTCAAAGAGTCGTGGACAGCAAGAAAAGAAAAGCAATGTGATGTTTTCAGGTGGCACTGTTCCTACAGTGCTGCTTGAGATGTAACTAGTGACAGTGCCCTGGACCGTTTAGAGTCACAACCAAAGTAAATAGTCAAAGTCTTGAAAGAATTTTACATGCACACCTGGCAGCAATACCACCTTGCACAGAAGTATTAAATGGAACCAGCTGGGTATTTCATTGTGCTTTTCAGGATTATTTTAACACCTTGCAATGCTTGCTTATGAGTAGTCTCTAATTAAACTCCTCATTCATAAAATGTGTATACTGGAGAATAGAAACCAGTTTCTATCAACAGTGGCATAAGGATGCCTGGTTTTCAGGCATAGCTAACTACAGAAAGAAATAAGAATCTTGATGGTGGCTGTAGAGATCATATCTGAGTATTCCTCAAGGTCCTTTAAGGTAAATGGTGTTTCTACAGCTGACATCATGGATGTGGTTGATTTGGCTTGTTTATATATTTTTAACTTGCAGATCAGTAGCAGTAGAAGCTCTAAAACCCTCTCGAAAACCTTTGTAAATATGGTGGAACTGGCAGTTTCTTTATAACTCAATAAATTCACTGCAGATGGAATTTAACTTGGCTTCAGTCATTCTTTCTTCTACTTCCTTACTCTTGTCTCCTTTCCAGGGCTGAAAGGTAAATAAAACGGTGACCTTTAGAGTCCCAGAACTCATTAAGCAGTTGTGATTACATGGTGCAGTCAGTTGGGTTAAAAGTGGTCGAGCAAACACATCTCATGTAAAGTAGTTGTGCTGGAGCGGAATATGTATGTGTTGGAAAATATGGGGGCACTTGCATAGGAACAACAAAATAAGCATTTAGTTCCAGAGCAATGGAGCTAAGTAAATCGTCACTGTTTCCCATGCTTGCTTTTCACATAAAAAAGAAGCACTACTATTTTGAGGGTGTGGAAGTGCTCTCCAAGAAGCTCTCTCCCAGAAACTCCATGTAGGAAGCTGCTTCATGAAAGGGAATTATACTATGTAGAAAGGAATGCAATTCTTATCCCCTTTTTTTTTGCCATGTTTTGTGATGCTGTATGCTTAAATATTTGATGAGTTCCAGCAGATGGTCGGATATACTACAGTCAGGAGTACAGGGGTTTGTTTTGTATCTACCTGTTTTGTAAACACTAAAAGTGGGTTGCAGAAAGAATAAGGTAGGATGCGTATGTAAAACCACTGTAAACTGCATAGCTCAGATATTTTTGTTATTGTTTGTTGTGAAACTGAGTGTTAAGGATGGCTAAGAGATTCCTTGGCTGGGGAATTATTGCTTGCTTGTTTAGTGTAACCCACCATCCTTCATCATTCTTCTTGGCTCCTAATAGACTTGCCAGTTTCTCATACCAGTTGTATCAGTTTCTGATAACCTGGGACTTCATTATCCAAGCACTGATACTTAATAGGCAACATTAATAAAAGGTCCCCACCTACAGCTTCTTTGGCTGCTTTGCCATCAGGGAGATAACCAGTATTCACTGACGTATTACTGGATTGATGTGCCTTGCAGTGCATTATTGCTACTTTTCAGGGTAGCTGGACTCCTAACAGTTCCTGTATTATTTGCCCATATTTTATAGGGGACCCTGAGAAGTTAGTAACCCCCTTTCCTTCCGTATGGCTCCATGGGCATGAGCAGTTTTGAAGGCAAACTTTGAATCCTTCCATATGTTAGTGATTTTACCTTCTGACAATTCCAGAGCTCTCAGTAGTGCAATCAGCTCTGCTTTCTGTGCTCGTGTTGCGGGCCAGGGATTTACCCTCTATTACCTAATGTTGGGTTATGACAGTATCCTGCTTTCCAGTTGCCATTCTTCACAAAGTTGCTACCATCCACAAACAGCTTGCAGTCCATGTCCTTTAGGGATGTAGCTTGTAGTTTGGTCTGATTGAAATACACCTGCTCAATAGTCTGTAAACAGTTGTGAGTCAGCTCTCCTGCTTCTGGGTTGGTTGTCAGATACACTCTTGGTTTCAAAAGGTTAGTGTCGTGGTTTAAGCTTAGTCATAAATTAGAAAAGCATGTAGCCTGCTTGTTCCCCTCCCACAACCTGTCCTTCCCACCCCACTCCCGGAGGGATGGGGAGATGAATCGAAAGAATACAACTTCCACGAGTTGAGGTAAGAACAGTCCAGTAACTAAAGTATAACACAAATCACTGCTGCTACCACCAATAATAACAATGATAAGGGAAAGAACAAGGGAAGAGAATACAATCACCACTTGCCGATCAAGCAGAGAGAGCTAGCCCTTCCAGGTATCTCCCAGTTTACATCCTGGACATGATGTGCTATGGTATGGAATACCTCTTTGGCTAGTTTGGGTCAGGTGTCCTGCCTCTGCTTCCTCCCAGCTTCCCCTCCTCCCTGGCAGAGCATGAGGCTCAGAAAGTCCTTGGTTAGTGTAAACATTCTAAGCAGTAGCTACAAACATCCGTATTATCAGTACTGTTCCCAGACCGAAAGTTAGAAACACAGCACTGCGCCAGCTACTAAGAAGGAATAAAAATGACTGCTACTGCTGAACCCAGGACAGTTAGCTACTTTCAATTGTACATCCTCGTGTTCCAAATGCACAGCCTGATATTTTTAACAGCCGGCTTTGGGAAAGCCAATGACTGCTTTTCTGTGCCAGGATGGTTGTTAACCATGTGAAGTACAAATACAGTCCAATTTTGTCCCAAAGTGTTCAATAAAATTTTCTATTACAGGCTCTAGTCCTTTTCTTGCTTCTAGTTTCATAGGATATTGCTTCTGTCTTACTGGTCTGATGTTTGGTTTCAGACAGATAGTCTGATCATGCTGGTACTCCAGCAACCCACCTGAGTGGGGTGACTGCATTCTCCACTTCCTCTGGTATATCCAGCTTGGTGGCTGATTTCTGTAACATAAAAATGGGCCGCCACAGTGTTTTCATCAGGAATGTGTATCTGGATTTTTACTTCTTTAAATGTAATTTATGCATGTGATTTACTCAGTGTACCCTACCTAATAACAGCATATATGAGGCACTCAGGTGGGTCAACATCTGTTTGCCAATTTTAAAGGTTGAAGGAGAAGCCGGTTTTCTTTCTGCTTGGAGGCACCAATGACTGAAGCTGTTTGCTTAATTGGCCTTTGCAAGTATTTATGGCAGAATAGGTAGCTCCTGTATCTACTGGAAATTTTACCTTATTATTTCTGAACATTAATGTAACCAGGGGCTCTGGGAAGGGTTTCAAATGTTCCCAAAGTCCTCCTCAGTCTTCTAAACTCATCATTTTCACTGCCTGTCCTGACATTCCACTGAATCTTTGGTATTTATTTTGTTTCTGAGGGCATTCTCTCTCTTCCAGTGCCCCCTCTGTTTACAAATTGCACGCTGATCCTTGTCTTAGTGAACCCGTGGAGTCTGTTTACAAACATTTCCATATAATCCTTATTCCTGACCCTTCTCTCCTGGGCCATCCCCCCTTTTCCTGATTTCCTATGTGATAGCTACAGCCAACAATTGTCTTTCCCTATTCCTTTCCTTCTTTTCCCTCTCACTTTTGACTTCTCTGTTATTGTGCACTCTCCAAGCTGTTTCCAGCAGTTTATTGCGATACCAAGAATTGGAACCTTCCAGTTTTTGCAGCTTGTGTTTAATATCTAGATTTGATTGTTCAATAAAAATATAATTGTGCTGCATCATCATCTTTTTCAGGGCCCATATCAATATACTTCCTAGCCATTGCCATAAGTCTTTTGTAACAAGGCAGACAGAGGCTCCCCTTTCCCCTGTACTACTTGATACAATTCTTTTCTTCAGGAATCGCGTGTTTCATTCCAAACAAAATCAACCATTGATACCTGGTTAATATATCCTGTTTAGCTGGAACATTTGGATCGCGCTTAGGGTCTGTGGAGGGAAAGTGGTGGTCCACTGACCCCCCGCTGGGCCTCCTGCACAAGGATCCTTTCTGCTTCTTGCTTTTACCAGCACTATCCTTTTCTCATCATGTTACCAAAGTATTCAGTATTACTTGTAAATCGTTCCAGTCTGTGTCTTGTGTTCTAATAATCGTCTCCATCGCTTTAGATGCTTTCTCAGGATCTTCCCTATAGGTCCCGGCTAACTCTTTCCAGGCTTGTGAATCTGACACAGAAAATGCCTCTTTGATAATCACCAGTCCCTCTGCCCTTACTTCCGGCATAAGGGGGTGTGAATGCTCACGGGAGCGCCTCTCCTTGTTCGCCTCGCGATGGGGCTAAAGCTCTCACTTCCAGCGCAGTAGCTTTCCTCCCGCTTTGAATCCAAGTCTGTCTCTTCCCTGTTCCCCTGTTTTAACTTTTAGCTGAATCAATAATTCCATATCCGCTTCTTCCTGCCTATATTTAATACACTGCTTACCAACACTGCATGCAGAGCAGCATCTCTTGAGCAGCTTCTTGTTATCCTTTTCTAATGCTAGTACCATAGGATTCTCTAGGTATATGATGCATGCATTCCTTTTGCAAACCTAAATTATTCTGCAAATCAAAGAATAAATCGACATACAGTAATTCATCCCACTTTGCCTTCCTTCAGCATAACAGCATCAATTGCAAAATCATATTCTAATCAACAGCTCAGTTAACAAACTATTTCTCATGACCTTTCAATTTCTTTCAGTACCTTAGAATACAACCTAAAGGAGAATGCTTGGAATCCCTTTTCCTCAGGATTGCCAAGATTGTTCTGCACCACCCACTGTGGTGCCCAAAGAAAGTTTTGGAATCTCTTCCCTTTGGGATTGCAGAGATTGCCCTGCACCATCCATTGTAGTGCCCAAAATTCCAAAAGCTGAGCTGTACTCCAGCTGTCCCTGTAGTAGTGTACAGCTTTATCCAGTGTTCCAAACCTTTTTAGCCCAGCACCGTGTACTGTCACTGAGTGTGACTTAGGTGCAGGCAAATGCCTTAAAGTAATGTCTTTGCCTGTTTCCAAAAGGGAAATGCATGGAATACTCACCATACCAGGGAACTGGAATATCTCCCTGAAAATACTTCGGTGTGTGCTGGAGCTCTAGCAATTCCTTCAGTCTGCTGATCTCCTGTTGCAGGGTCCCATTTGGGTCGCCAAAAAGTGCCACCAAAACTCAGGAAATCAACCAGAATTCTAACCAGAATGATAAGTTAGAAACTGACATTATTACACTACCGGGTGCAGGGGTGATTGCTCTGCTTATCATGCACACTGAGAAGAGACAGTTTACAGCTTATATATCTTCATTATATACATATTCATTATCATTCATCTAAATGCCCACCCAATTCTTGTTACTCATGCATATGGTAATTTGGGTAGATAAGGCAGGCGAAGGCACTGTGAATTTTGAGGAGTGGTCTCTGGAGGTCATGGTAGCTCTTTGGGGAGAAACCCCCCTACTCATTTTATCCCTTTATAGAAATCTGTTAGTTGAGGACATTGGAACGCATGTTTAGTCTTTCCAATTAACTACGTGTTCTTGTTTGCTCTAATTTACAACCCTGAGAGGCTCCTCATGTTGTTTTCTTTTGCAGCTGTTTACCTATTTCTCAGGCCTTATCAACAGGAGGAAGGCCTACACTGGCTTGAGAGAAGACGTCTGGTCCTCTTGTTGCATGCCTTCCTTATCTTGAGAATCCTTGTAGCCTTGTCCATGTCTAAGACTCTATACACAGTGAAATACTAGTTTAAGAATCCTTGTAGCCTTGTCTGTATCAAAGACTCTATATAGAGTAAAATGCTGGTTTAATTTCGTATCAATTATACAGTGAAATACTGATTTAATTCGATATCACTGGAGGATCCTGATGCTGCCAGGGCTGTTTAGTCAGTGTTTTTTTCCTTTCAATTAAAGACATTTTTCCTTCTTGTTCCTGACGCTAACCTAGCAGACAGCTGGAAGGGAGGAATGTGCATTTGCTATTAATCCCATAATCTAAACTGGGGAGGCATTGCTGGTGGAGTTAACTACTTAGGGAATCCTACTTTCCTGACAGATGCTTGTCAGACTCTCAGTAATGCTAGTGTACTAACTATGATTAAGGCTGAGCTAGTTCTTTAGCTCACATGTGTGGTTCTCCAGCTGTTCCTGAACTCTGGTGACTGTGCTTTCCAGGATCTGTACAGAAGGCAGTGGTACTGGCTATGCTAGGAGTGAGTAAGTAGGTATAAGCATTCATAGCGATAAAGCAATTGCTCTTGCAGAAATGCAAGTGGACAAGAGGTGGAGCAAGTGCACTGTGGTATGTGCAGGAAGACGGGAACAGTTTTACACTCCCGCGTGCATACAGGAGTAGCAAGGTGTAATCAGCCTCTCCTGAAAGGCAGCGGCTTTTTATCTCTGCCACTGTTGCCCTATTGTTTAACTCGTGATGCAAAAGTGACTTAGTTCTGGTGCCGAACAATTCCATTCGTCATTGCTTGTAGAGACCGGCAATTAGTCCTATTTTGTTCCTGCATCAGCATCTTTGCTAGACTGGATAAATTCAGAGGGAGCACGCATGGTTATTTGCAGGTAGATATTCAGCCTTTTAAAAAACAGAAAAACTCCCACCACAAAAAAAGCCCACAATCCAGGTGAGAGGATAGCACATTAATAACTGTGTGTGTTCTGGAAAGGTTAGGAGGAAGTCCCTGTTGCATGAGAAGAGGAGCTCAACAGTGAGCAGATGCCAAATACATTTTAAAAACTAATGAAAATTGGAGGGTGCCTAGGCTTTCAGGGAGCTGACTGCAGATACTCTTGCACTTATTTTTCCAAAGGACTGTGTATTCTTTTCCTTTTCCTATCAGAAGCTGTGGAAATTTATAAGCATATTATCCACGATCAAGTTGAACTTTAAGGTTGGCAGTCCAGATCCCCCCTTACAAGACTTGAGAAATGCAGACTGATGTGATTTATCCAGGTAGAGTGGATCTGTAGGTGTAGCTGATGCAAAGCAAATCACCAGTCCTGTACTGCAAGCCCAAATATCGCTGCCTTCCTTAATACATTAGTGTGAAAAATGCCTGTTAGTGACACCGACCTCACAACCTTTGTTTTTGCACTTGCTGTATGCTTCAACCTATGCCTAGAAATGAATGGGGTATTTTTTAAAGTGCGTGCATACAGACAAATTTCAATTTTATGAAATATTGTAGGAACTGATACACAAATACTGTGAGGTAATAGAATCATAGAATCATAGAATAGTTAGGGTTGGAAAGGACCTTAAGATCATCAAGTTCCAACCCCCCTGCCATG
>WYDI02034147.1:0-14553 GCA_009867235.2 Psittacus erithacus | reverse complement strand
TTGGGTGACATGGTTTAGTGTGAGGTGTCCCTGCCCATGGCAGAGGGTTTGGAACTAGATGATCTTAAGGTCCTTTCAAACCCTAACTATTCTATGAGTCTATGATTTTATGATACATTGTATATTTGATTGCTATTAAGGTTTATTTTCTTTTCTGCTCGTTTTCCAATGAATCAATCTCAGTAAAGTCTGCTAAGGTCTCAATAAAGCACTCAAATTACTATTGGTACTTATTCTCTGTTGGAAATGCGATTTGTGAGGGCCACAAGAGAGAGTAGTAGGATTAAATGCTATTCTTTTTCCCCCTAGGCAAAGTGTTCTTCCTTTAGCTGTCCTTCCTTTAGCTCAGAGACTTTACTCCAAGCCTCAATTTTTCCCATAAATGTAATTCCAGAGTGTTAGGTAGACTAGCTGTAGAAACCCTTGGAGGTATTACAACAGCTAACAGTCTCACCATTCTAAATTATTTTCTTTGCTTTAGTTAGGAAAGTCCTCTGGTATGCAAAAACTTCTAACTCCCAGGCATTCCAGATTATTCATGGCATGTTCAACAGAAACCTTGTTGATAATTGTTAGTGTAGTCCTAGACTAAATGTAGAATCTGTCTGCTAGTGCCATGACAACATTTTTGTTAGTATTTTGTTACATGGGACTGATGCATTATATTAGTAAAGACAGAGATATCACATTTAGTCATCCTTAATTATGTTTTTCCTGTCTGAGCTTACAACTTGAACTTGGATCTTCTAATATAATATATTTATCTGACATCTCCAGGTAAGTCTACAAAATCAGATGCCGTTCCTAAAAAACTGCTTCTTACACTGTCACAACTATCAACGCAGAAATTGCTTGGACTTGCTCTACAGCATTTTTTCAAATATTTTTCCATTTTGGAAAAAACCCACCCTGTTCTAAAAATGCAAAATTATGATTTAAACACTTTTTGATGATTGCCTAAAGATGTTTATGACTGTTAGCTCCTTTTGCTGCATATAATTGAGGCAATCTTGGATTTGTATCAGATGTATTTGTATGCATAGCTTGTTCAGAAGGTTTATTTTGTATGTGCCTGATATCAAGAGATGTCGAGCATCTGCAGTTACCAGTGAATTCAACAAATGAAGTCTGCCCAGCACAAACTGGCACAGTGGTGACGTTGGTGACCATTTTAGACTCTGGTCAGATTATATGTAGTGCAGATAAAGCCCTGCAGCTTTTACTTTTACCAAGACATTTAAATTTTTTATCTTCCTGAAAATAAAATCAGTATAAAAGAATAAACTACAAAACATTTTTTATATAACAAACAATAGAGGACTTTAGCTTTCTGAAAAGATTATAATGGTCTTGCGGCATACCAACCCAGACCAGTATTAATTTAGGTGATGATTGCCTGTGTTTGGGAAATGATTCCTCCGGTTAAGTTGTGAGGTAGCAGATGGTAAAGACTGAGGTTTTGTTCTGTAGAGAATAGGGTGGCTGCAAAATCACAAACTAGCATTGACACTGGCTGTGAAAACTGACATCTCCCTCCTGCCAAATTCCTAAGACTCCCATCAAACCTGGAGAGGCAGTTGCAGAGAATTAAAGAAAAATCAGCCCATGGCAGATATGATTTTAAGAAATGTACAGATTTAGAAAGTGCTATTTCAAGCCACGTTCCCCTATGTAGGGGAAGGGAAAAAGTAAAGCCAATGCAGGTGTCACTCACTGAGTCACAGTCAATTTTATGCACAGATCTCCCATTGGTCATCAGCAGAACACTGTGGCCTTTGGAGAAAAGGTAAGGAACAAACCAAGTAATTTTTATAAAATACACTGAGTGCAATGGTGATATTTCTCTGCAAAGAAATTCAAACTTCCATGTAGTTCACCAATGTGCCCTACTGTTTGCTGATCAGCAGGGATATATTTAGAGGACATTTACTGATATCGAGGTGTTATAGGCAATATTGCTGAAAAGTCATTATAAAGTTTACTGAAAATAATGCTTATGTAAAATCAAACAAACAACACATTTTTGCCAGTGTTGCATACCTCCTTGATATTCAGCACTTTTAGCATTTTATGTAGGAATCTCAGTCCCCATAATAATTAGACCTTGTCATATCTTGACAGTTGCTAGAGCATGGGTATCTAACCTTTGCACTCAGTGAAACAATGCTCCCTTTAGGCCATCAAAGACACTGCATTTAAAGCACTGAAGTATCTGTATATTGATTAGAATATACCTTAATCAATATTGCACTCTGTTCATACACTGTCTGGAAGTACTTTCCACCATGCCATTTTCTCATTGTTTTTTCTTGTTATGGATTTTTCCCTGGTTAAATTTGTATTTACAAATGTGCTTTTTTGTGCAGCTATTGAGAACTTTAATCTCTCTAAACCTTTTTTATCTTACTTTCTTCCAACATTTTACTGGAAAACATTGTGGTGATAACGTCAATTAACAATACTCAATTTTACTGTATAGATTCATTCATTTCTTTTGAGAATGCTCATATGTTGCAGCTTTACACAGATATTTTGTCTCTACTCCTACATGCTCTCTCCTGCATAGAGAATAATGACAAACATCAAGAAAAATAAATCTGTGTCTTGGTCACAGGACAGTCTGTTATGCAATATTCAAATGTTAATTTCTCTATAGCTTGGAAAGACAGCACACATGGCCCTTTCTGGTCTGTCATCAGTGAATGTCAGCAAGCTGAGAAATATCTTGTCATCTAACCAAGGTCTTGAAGGAGTATATATTCCTATTATATTCTGGCCTGATCACTCTTCAAAGATGACTGTTCCTTCTCATTCTGTTTTCCTGAGACAAATGCCATGAGCACTGAAAAATTATCATGTTATTTTATAGTTGCTCTATGAAATGCAGAAATGCAATTTAACACAGTTTGGCTTTTAATTATTTTCAGACTAATAAAAATGTAATTATATTAGCATACTATAAAAAATGCAATGTAAATAACTGCAAAATAACTAAGATACACAAGTGATTACTAAAGTTTCTGTTTACGGCATGTATGCTTAATTTCAATTTTGGTGGTGTTACCGGTTTTCAGAAGCATGGATTAATGAGACTTCCGTTCTGTACTTCTGTAATGCAGGGAAGATAAAGTAGGTTTCTGTTATCAAATTAGGAATCTTAATTTTCCTATATGAAATGCATTTAATGAAATGAGCTGATGTGACAGGAATTGACTAAACTCTTTCAGCTCACTTTGAAAAAGAGCTCTAACAGTTATTGTTTTCTTCTTGCAAACTTTTCTTGAGTTTACATGATCAGTCCTCTCCTGTGTATAATTCGTTGACTATATGTTAAATAATTGTCTGATTCTATCTAAGCTTTCTTTATTAATGCTTAATTCTTACTGATTCTTTATCCTCTGATACTACTGCATGTTAGGAATTTGAATATATTCAGTGTCTAGAATAATTACATTCTCTATAAAATGTTGGAAAGGGAACTGTAGTTTCACAAATTTTCTAGATCAACCACAGGATGTTGAATTATTATCCATTTTCATAGATTGCCTTATTATTTGAATTCCAAGAAATACATTCAAGTTCTCCTATATAGCCAAACAATGAATTGCATAAAAGGAATTATGACTAGGCACAATTCTGTACCCGTGGCATCTGATAAAGTTTATCAACAGTGTACCAGCATGGATGTGATATATTTCTCTTGAAAATCCAGCACAACCTACAAGAATTGAGGGCACTTGTATGTTTTGTCAGGGAGCAAGGCTTTTATGACTGCAGCTTGAACACAGCTGCGTCTTTTCCAATATACGGCCAAAAGACATAATGCAACATGAGATTTTTATACATTCCAAGGCCCATCTGCCATGAAAACCCACTTATCATTGTGGCAACAAGTTTGTTATTGATCCAAAATGGTGAAGAAAAGAAAAAAAGAAAGAGAAAAAAAATGAGAAAGAAGAAACAGCACAAGAAAAAAGGCAACAAAGGGGAAAAATGCAGGGGAGAAAAGAACCATAAATTTATTCTTTTGTTGTTCTTCCAGCTGCATCTGTGAGCAATTGTCACAGTTACTAGTCCAACTGTATTTGACTTGTTGCCAACATGAATTTTCCAAAAACCAAATGTAAACAAGCTCTGCAAGTGCTTCCTCATTTGCCAAGCCAGTAATTATTTACTTTGTTTGGGCCTAGCATTACTGTCAGTTCGGCTTTGCAGTCTGTAATGTGTTTGCTAATGAAACCATGAGGTCTAAAGCTATGTATTAACCTTGTCACCCTTCGATTTTGAGCTCAATAAAGTTGCACCATGGTTTTGTAAACTAGGGTTGAAGGATAGGCAAATGATTAATTATATTTTCTGTTTTCCTTTAAGTAAATTGTTCATCTTTTAATCTGCCTCGCATTTAAGGTTAACTCACTGAATCTGTCAGTCTGAGAAGATGTATCATTTAGAATGGTTCTAATTACCATTTGTACTGCATATCTGAAAGCTGGCAAACATACATAAGCATACTTGATAAGTCATGAAATCATCTCACAATAATAACTCAGAGATGGTAGAAGTATAACAAGTACATGGGAGGCACTCAGCTGGGGGAAAAATAGGAATATTTGAGTTGAGTGTCTAGGTACTAAATTTTATTCGGGGCCTGAAGGCTTTAAATGTTATTATGTTTGCTTGTTAGGTTTTTAGGATTTAGGATTATTGGTCCTTTAATTCTGGAATGGGAAGTAAAATTAATATCATAGATGAGTATAGCCTATCATCACTACATATCACACTAAACACAACTACCTTTACTTAACATAAATGACTACTATTTTTTTCTCACTGTGGTTTTGCTGTGAGTTGTTTAAAGTTAGACTCTCAAACTAATTCGAATAGAAATACACCCATTGCCCCATATGACCAGATCACAGGAACAGAAGACATTCAAGTGGCATGTGACGTGTACTGACATTTTATCATTGTGAATTGGGGATGAAACTTTATTTCTTTCATCCTTTGGTCTTATGATCATACATTTCTTGTGACGTCCGGTGCAAGGTTACGGCTACTTGACCTGTCTGCTGCAATATACAATGCTTCTAACAGCTTTGATGCACTGCGACAACAGCCAGAGGTTAGTGTGACACAGTGTAATCCTGGTTGAGCCCCTTTTCCTATATGGACTTTAATTTTTCCCTGAAGTAGTAATAGAATGCTAAGAAATTACTGTTGGAATTCACTGATTTTATTTCTTTTCATAGGTGATCCTAGCAGAGTTAGGTTAGCCCCTCAGGTGCTGTCCTATCACATAATTTAGCACTGTGGCTGAAATCTGAAATTTTTAGTAGAAAACTGCTTTTGCTGCCTGTGTATTCAAACAGTATACAAGACGAAATATTGTGAATAAAATCTTGTACATAATTTCTGTTTCATGATGAGATTCTAACCTCTGACCAGAACCATTATACTGGACAATAAAATCATTGCTAACAGAAAATCCTCTGAGATTTCTTGGGATATTCTTTCATGGAATGATTTATTAGAATAAATGTGACTTCAAAACTATTAGGGTATCATGTATATAAAAGCATGTTACCAAGCCAGAATAATGCAAGTCAAAATTTGAAATGCATGTCAGGATGACGCCAAAAGCTAAACAAAACAGTCTTGTTCTAGTGGCAGTCTGCAGCTATTGAAGGCCAGTGGCTGTATTTTGAGGAATCCTCAAGCAGAATCAAGTCAACAGAAACTCATTTGGCCTTCTCACTTGGTGCAAGAAATTTAGAATGTAAAAAGGGCTAAAGAAAGCTTCTTGGTCATTTAGTCCTTAGCTGTCAGACTGGTTTTTGTGCAACAATGTATGCCATGAAAACCTGAAAATATTTCCTCTGAACTTCTCTCATTGTATCCTAAGGACTAAGCTAATATTCTAGAAGTCTGGATTGTTCTGGATGGCTTTAGTTGGCTAGAACCAGAGGTCTAATACTGTGTTTTAAACTCCAGTGTGTCTGGAAATAATGTAGAAAAGTGGCACACAAGCAAGCATTAAGCTTCTGGAAAACTGCTCATTTGTTTTAGGTCCTAGTGGTTTCTGTTCTAGAATTCAGAACTTTCACAGATCTACTCAAAATTTTCCACAGTTCTGTTCTTGTTGAAAGAAAAGTTTTTATATACAATATTTTTGTTCTCTGATGAGAATAGTAAGCATATTATGTTTTGCAGATTTAGTTTAAAAGAAGTTATTGAGGTGAAAGTTAATATATGTGATTAGAAAGTGTTTGGGTTTTATAATTTTTTGCATCATAGAGTCCTGTCTCTTGCTTTTACTATTTCATTTCATGGGTTTCTTTTGAAGATGTTTTTGGCTTGTAAGCTAAAGTTTTACACTTGAGTCATACAAAAAAATCCTCCTCTGCAACACAAGTGTACACAAATTGCTGGCAGAGGCTAAATTGCGGATAATTGGATTGAGCTATGAGCTTAAAGATGAAGGGGACAAAAGCATGTCCCAAAGCTGCATTGGATACTCTTAGAGTCTTATCTGGGGATGTTTTACACCAGGCTTGAAGACTGTATTTGCTCATAGTGATTTGTACAATCTACAGTGACATTTTATTTGAGCTGGAGTCATGCAGACAAACCATACCATGCCTTTTGCTCTTTTTTTTGTTTGTTTGTTTTGATGAGGTATCACAGCAAAACCCTCTGTAGAAGGTTGCTTAAGAAACACAGATTTAAAATGTTCAGAGGAATATTGTAATGGATGATCACAAGATGCTGCAATGAACTGCAATGGTAAGCCTTTACCAGAGGTAGCTTATAGAAGAGATGTGTTAGGAATCATGTTTTTTACAGGCTACTGTAAGCAACACTTTCAACTTGTGTCTTATATATGAAAAAATATTATTGTAATTTAGCATATATTCTTTGCCAAATAAATTTGTAAATTTCTTAATGGCATTTTTTTTAATTTTGAAAAGCATTATTATTTGAAATATACATAGCTGGAAAGTAAGCATAGGTTTCTCCTATTTATCTGCAGTTAACATTTTAAAAGGAACAACACTGCAGATTGAGATACTACTGTTTATAAATTACTGCACTTTACTGACACAGTGCACAAGGTAACATAGAAGGAATTTCTCTATGTGAATGTTTCTCATGGTAAAATGCCTCTGAATTTTTCCTTCTCCACAGTGTTTCTGTTGAAGTTATTACTAAACTAATTAGCCAATCAAGGTAATTTATACAATGGTATATCTTCATGATAATACAAAATTTTTTTCATTGAAGTCAGTGGTACAAAATCCCATGAAGCAAAATTAGATTCCATGTCTTTTAGGTGCAGTGTATATATCAGTCAACAGACTGTAACATTTGTATATTTTGTCCAGTTCTTTTTAACATTTTTTCCTAGCATTTTTGGAGGGAGTCAGTGCAGATGCTGTGATTCATAGGAAGTTCTCGATAGTGTATGCATTTCCTTAGACTAATGCAGGTTTTATTGACATTTTTACAGATAAAATACACATTTTACCGTGAATTCTTTATTACTGAATAAAAAAAATATTTTAAAGGAATACAGTAATTTCTGAGTACCTTTGTATGGTTCAGAGCTCACAAATGTATTTATTAAATTAGGGATCTCCTACCGTAAAATTCTCATCTGCCATCACCAAGTCTAGCCAATGGTGCTTTATGCCAAATCAAAAATTAACACAAATGTGGACTCCTTTCCATATGAGAAGGTCTAAAGCAGTTTTCCATGAAAGGACAAATGTGGATCCACTTTATTTTACTCTCCAGATGGATTTGTAGATTACTTTTTAACTGATCAAATCCTGCATTACAAAACCAAATGAAAATGCCTGTTTTTAAGTCCTGAATGGAACATCAAAGTGTTTCATTATTGTTCTAACTGCTAATTATAATTAATCATGCTAAAGAAAACAAAAATCTTACGCAAGGTCAGGGCCCCACTGTGCAAAATATACAGCAAGAAATAACTCCTCCCCAAGGAGTTTATAGACTAAGATGATGATGCTGATAAACAGGAAAAAAGGAAGTAATACTATTCACATGATAATGATCTGAAGTATGTACTCTCAAGTGACTGATATGCAGTATTTTGGTAGCTGAGCTACTTCTCAGGGACTTGGTTTTCTGACATCACTGTAATATGAAACTTGATAATATCAGGAAGCTCGAGATGATCAGTCAAAACTCACTAGTTAGTTCTGAAAATGTTGCCTCTTGTAACTGTCCTGTGATCTAAAAAGAACACTGAGGCAAGAGCAGAACTGTGCCCCATTAGCTGTAGTCCTAAAATGACCACAAGCGTATTCTTGTATTGTCTTCCTTCTGAAACTGGGAAGTCTATCTGAGAAGCCAATATTGTTTTCTGTCCATGTTATCAGTTGCAGTTTTCCTGATTTGTAAGTTGGTACATTTGCCTGCTTGTATATGTCATATAAGAATGGTAAACACCGGTTATTGAAAAATAGCTATTCTTTTTCATCTTCCTTAGCTGTGTTCTAGTATTAAACTGTAACTGTGTCTGCATATTAAATGTAATTGTGGCTTAAATTGCATGTGTTCGAGAATGTGATCAGCATAGAAATAGGATCTCTGAATAATAATTCTTCCCTGTATTTTAAATATAACAGTCAACAATGAAAGGGAGTTCTTCCTTATTTGTATAAAGTAGAACTTTTCTATTTATGACCTTATCAGACAGGACTGTCTACAGACTACAAAAACTGTTCTCAGAGGAGCCTAGTTCTGGCATTAACACAAAAATTGCTGCCGGATAGTGTTGAGTTGGAAGATCATGAAATGTACTCTGATTTCCTAGGATATTCAGAAATGAAAGAAAAAGCAGACTGGGATATTTCTAACACTTATTTTGAATCAAGAAACTGTATTGTGTATTCAAATGGAATTAGTAGTCGTGATCCTTGAAGATTCTGAGTGTCATTTACCTATATTACAATAGAAGTATATTCCTTAAGAAAAATAAGATTTAATACAAAAATGCATACCGGGCATAGAGACCCAGCAGCAATTTAGACATATATTTAAATAACCAACACCCATTATATGACATTTTACAGAAATAGTTTTCTAGTGATGGAAGAATCTCAAAAGTCCAGAGGTTTGAAAAAAAATCTTGATTCAAGATTTATTAAAATCAGAGCTGCTTGGAAGATTTTTGTCATTATTTCATGTTATATGAACATTCTTTTCAACCCCAATGAGCCCCTGATTCAAATGTTGAATTTGAACTTGAGACTAGGCATTGTTTATGATAATGCCAATAGTAAAACCAGACGGAGTTTTACAGCATTTTACTAGTGGTCCTGGGAAGCCTCCAAACTTTCAGAGAAAATTGTTTTTTATTACAGTTATGACATGTTAAGATATGAGAAAATACAGTGATGTGTGTCAGATGGGTTTGGAACTTTCTCTACAACACTATGATTTATAGATGAATTTTCCACATGTACATGAGTACTACATCTGGAAATACAGAAACTGATAACACATTATTTTGGACTATTTAGTTCCTGATAGAGGTCAGAAGTGTTGAAGAGCATTTATCTTGACCATATCCATTTGTACTAAGGGAAACCATCATGCAGGAATGGACAAACTGCATAGCATAATGATACATAACTGTATTGGGTGTAAGTTGCAAGGTTTAGGGAGTGAGAAAGAGTTTCAGAATTGGCCTCTGTGGGAGTAGATCAGGGGCTGCCCTGTGCTTGACGCAGCTGCTTCCAGACAGCTCCACAATAGGCCCACCACAGAGCAAAGCTGATCCCATAAACCAAGTGTCTGGCAGAGATACACTCCTAAAAGGATTGAGACCTGTGGATGAGCCCACTTCAGAGAACGTGCTTCCCTGAAGGGAGTGCATCCTGTTGAGGACCTACAAAGAAGCACACGAAAAAAGTGGGAAGATGCTTTACAATAGTTAGTGTGTGTTTTGTATTTATAACCAAAATGTTGATAACACACTGAAAACATACTTATGTTTTAGCTATTGCTGAGAAGTGCTTGCACAGCATCAAGGCCTTCTCTATTTCTCATACTGCCCTGGCAGTAGGTAGGCTGGAGGTGCACAGGAATTTGAGAGGAGACACAACTCAGACAGTTGACCCCAAATGATCAAAGTTCCATATTTTATGATGTTATGCTTGTTTAGCAATACAGATTAGGGCAAACAATGAGGAAGAGGGAACATATGAAGTTATGGTACTTGTCTTCCCAAGAAACCGTTACATACCGTGGAGCCCTGCTTTCCTGAAGGTGGCTGAACACCTGCCTGCCAATGGCAAGTAGTGAATTAATTTCTCGTTTTGCTTTGCTTGCATGCATGTACAGCTTTGCTTTCCCTATTAAACTGTCTTTATCTCAACCCATGAGTTTTCTCACTTGTGCCCTTCCAGCTCTCTCCCCCTATCCCACACAGAGGGACAGCTCTGTGAGCCTTAGCTGCTGACTGATGTTAACCTACCATAGGACACCACCGATGTAATCTGTCTCTGGCATGACCCATTCCAAAATAACCAACAGGAAGCATCACCACCTGAAGTGTTTCTTGGGCCTTGCTGATGCCTGCTGCTGGTAGGGACTGGGTTGTCTCCCAGGCTACAATGTGGAAAACACTGTTGTATTTCATTATCATTCACTGCACTCTGCTTGTAAAATGCTTTCATGTCATCTGCCCCTTTGGCATTCAGCCACATCTCTGCTGTACTGGAAATATGTATGGGTGCAGCTGTGCATATCCTGCTTGAATCTGCTTCTGTATGATAGCTACTTGCAGACAGCTCAGCTCATACAGCCTAAGCTGTGTCTGACATCCTACTTGAAAAAAGTAAGACCTGTGCCATAAAATGACATGTGATACTTATGTATCTGCCAAGTTCCCTATATGGAATTCATCATGTTTTATTGAATGAAAGGCTTTAAAAGGAAACAATTCATTTTCACAGAGAAACGGCTTCAGGAATTTATTATATTTGATCATAATATTTAACAATTGGGGCTTTTTCTTAAATAACCTGTTTTCTTGCGGGTTCTAGTAGATGCACTTTTTTGCATGTGTACTATAAATCAACACATTTATCTGTGCTATTTTTCTGGCCTCAATAAGAAAGAGGAAAGCATTGCGAGCATTTAAACTTTGAAATTTGATTTCACCTTTCAAACTAAAGAAATTGAAGATCGTTATAATGACCTTAGGATCTGTTACTGCTACATAATTTGAGGAAGTTTCAATATAAAAACTTTAGGAAGTTAATTTAAGCACATGGAGAATGGAGAAGATTTTTGATTGAATGAAAATTCTGTGCCTCATGCATCTTGTTCTGGAAAATTATGCAAGAAGAGAAAAGGCTGATGCTATAAAGAATGCAGAAATATCTTTAAAACATTCTCACAGTGTATAGAGCTTTTCTATAATGCTTATTACAAGGTCTCCCACTGTCCATCCCACTGAAGTCAATAGAAAGCCTTCTCCATTGCCCTTTCCAGGTTCAGAATTCAGGCCAACAATGAACACATCTGAAAAAACCACCCCAGTGTTTTCAGCTGACCAAAAAAGTCAGAAATTCTCACAAGGGAGGCTGTTCTTCAGAGGTTTTCTTCTCAGTGTTATAGATCCAGAAGTAACTGAAAATAGCTCTGATAAGCTTTTGCTAGAATTCAAGTGCTTGAGAAATTCTTCATAGTCTTTGAAGCTTTTGCACTTCTACCACCATTAGTTGCAGACATATATCTATTTCATATACACATACGAATGCTGTTAAATATAATTTGATTTGCTGCACATGAAAAATACTTTAAAGAATTATTTTTTAGCAAGGGTACGGGTTTTTTTGTTTGTTTTTCCCTTTCCTTTTCCTTGTTGCCTGTAAAAGTTTATTTCTTCAGTAGACTGACTTTTATGTCTGTGAATTAATTTCCCCTTTTATATTTCTTTTATATTCCATTTTGTGGCTCAGTACACATAAACTTTTAAGAAGTCTGTTCCAGTTCTTGAAAATTGCTTCATTTTTATATTCATCATGTTAAAACAACTATACAGTGTAATCTGGGTGATTATATACCCTTTTAAACATGACCTATTGAGATAAACTGGGACATTTAGGAAATTATTTGAACTTCTTCATTGCCTTGTTTGCTTATCTGGTTCCACGACTATTTTTTTATGTATGTGCGAGAAATCTGTGCATGCTAGATACTGTATGGTCATCCAGATGTTCATTTCCTTGTAGGTCTCTCTCCCACCAAGAGTTATTACATTTGTGATTGGCCTTTTCAAGATAATCTCCTTCACTTACTAGTAGTTACTCTGCTTCCTGTAGTGAAATAGCTGATACTTCAAAATCTGAAGAGACAAGGAGGTGAGACAGAAATCCCTTATTCCAGGATGGCTATGGAAGCAAATTGTTTACCTGTTGATTTGTCAATTCCAGTTTCAGTTTATTCTTCTAATGTCTGCACAAATATTGTCATACATGCCATAGAAAAGTATTTGTTCAACAATAAATGTTTAGTGTACATTTTCTATCCTAACTTCTCTACTATACATTGAGTCTGTATGAAAGGTGGACCAGTGTCCTGGTTGGATGATCAAGGCAAAGAAAAGAGCATGGTGCTCATTCAGGCTAACAGCTGAGTGAACGACCAGCTATTCTCTTCTCAAAGCCCTTTGGTTCAATGCATTGGTTGTTAAAGGCAAAGCAAATAAACAGATCCCCAACTCTGGTTAGAATTGACAGTTTAAAGTTCCTTTACAATATAACAAATCTGGATTCACAAAAAAATTACTGCCCGACTATTTGACCATAAAATTCTATGGAAAGCACAAGGTTTTAATCTCTGATGCTACAGTAATTCACAACCTCTGGCCATTTTTTTCTGCGGCTGAAATTTTACAAGTGGAATAAACTAGTTTTAGATTATGCTTTTGCCAAGTGGAGTCATACCTTCCCTAGTACGATATGTACAACTGCCTCCTTTTGTTAGTGCTGCTGCTTGTGTGACCATTAGTCAGCTACTGAAACTGAATTTAATAAAATGACCTATTTTCAGCCAACAACATCAGTGATTTGGCACAAAAGGTGTTGCAGAAATTTGACTTGTACATATGGGGAGATAAGGACTATTCCTTTTGGTGGAAGCTGAGCTTTAGAAGGACCTACATTCTGCTAGTGATATTGCAGCCTAACTATGGATTTTTCTTAGTAATGTTTTTTATCTTTATCTGGTACAAAAGCTTGGGGTTATTTTCCTCTTAGGAAAACAAGCTGTTTTTTTCTCTGATCTTATTTTTTTTCTACTCTCCACTACATCCCTTTTTCTTCTCATTGCAGTGATCTGAGAGCTGTCTTTACTGTAATATCACCAGCATCTTCCTTCCTAATCTTGCTAAAATTGCCTTGTGTACAGCACTACAAAGTGGCTGCAATGCAATACACCCAAGTGATGCATCCTTAAATTTGTTATATACTTTGCAAATTTAGACACACACAGATTGTTAAGATAAAGATTTGGTTGTCATAGCACTAAAATGTGCCTTTGAGATTCAGGCTTACTGAAAGAAATCTATATTACATGTTTCAGTCACCAAAATGAATTTGTGCCACAAAAAACAACACAGGACTTTTCTCCATATCCTCGTCTTAACCACATAATCTGGAAGAAAGCTAGTAGAAGCACTTCCATATGGAAAAAAGATAGCTGCAGCCAAAACAAGCTGTTCAGCTTATTAGAATCAGTATGAATATAGTTTATGGAAAATTTGGCATGTCTGAATGTTATTTTCTAAAGAAATGATTAAATGTTGATAATTTTTCTCATTTAAATGAGATTTTGAACAAATGACAAAATATTTTGTGTCTGAGGGCAATAAATATTTCTACTATGTGAAAATTTGGTTTGTTGTGACAATTTCCAAATTTAGTGAATGGCAGCATTCTAAAGCTAGTAAAAGCAAGAAATAATAATTAAAAGCCCAAATATACCAAACTCCAAATTTGAAATTCAACTTGCAGAAAAAAATTTATGCAATGAATAATTAGTTTTACTGTTACTGTCAAAGTACAAAAGATTTTGAAAACATTTGCGTTATGCTTAAATCAAGCAAGTATAAGCTGTATGTTAAGCAACTTATATAGCCTATATTCATGGCTGTCATGAAGCAACCTGTGAGGTGTCTTTGTTTCTGTGCACAGTGAAAGTGCATCTTGCTGGACTGATTTCTTCAAACTACATTGAGCAGGAGTTCCACAATATATGAAGAAAGAATATATTTTGGTTATCATTCAGCTAAATATGTTCATGGACCTTCTGCCTTTGAATAGAAGAGAGTGCAGCTGGGAGCTGTGGATGTTTCCCTCCTTATACAGAACTGTCGTGGTTTAAGCTTAGTCATAAATTAGAAAAAGGATGTAGCCTGCTTGTTTTCCCCCCACAACCTGTCCCTCCCCCCAACCCTCCCCCCCACGGTCCGCTTCTCACCGGTGTCCCCCACCCGGTACCACTGTGATTCTT
>WYDI02034142.1:0-21451 GCA_009867235.2 Psittacus erithacus | reverse complement strand
TCCTGTCTCTGCTTCCTCCCAGCTTCCCCTCCTCCCTGGCAGAGCATGAGGCTCAGAAAGTCCTTGGTCAGAGTAAATATTACTGAGCAACAACTGAAAACATCGATGTTATCGGCGCTGTTCCCAGGCTCAAAGTCAAAAACACAGCACAGCACTCCCTACTAAGGAGAAAAATGACTGCTACTGCTGAACCCAGGACACTCAGTTTTCAGCTCAGTTGCAGGAAACAGCAAATTACAGTGAAAGCAGATTTGAGAAGGGAAGAAAAAAAAACGAAAAAAGCTTTCTGCCTTCACTATATAAGCATCAAATTGCATATGTCAAAAGCTTCAGAAATTCAGTGTTTCTTCACCTGGATTCAATGGACTTTGATTTTTACCTACTAAGTAGCGTCCATTTACATATTGTCCCTAAATAGCAAAGCATCACAATCTTGGAAGACCAGTTGAAGACCAGCAAAGGCAGTTGGACAACTGGCAATTGATATTTTGTAATGAAAGTCTGAGGACACCTGAAGTCCTCTGAAAGCCCAAGTGTTTTAGTGTAACGAATAAATCTTGATGCTGGCGTCCCATAGAGTGAGACATCATATTTGCTCCTCAAAATGTCAAACTGTATTCTAAGCACATGTTCCTGCACTATAACAAATGTACATATATCCATACATGCCAGATTGCAGCATGCAAGTTAAGATCATAAAGCTACTAGCAATCAAAAATGTCTATTTGAAATGGAAATATCTTTAAGTATCTGCTCAATATTGGCTCAAATGTAATAACAGTTTTCCAAAGTAAGGCTTGATTACTTCTGTAAAAAGAAAATACACAGCAGATTTGTTTACACTACTTGAGATAGACCATTTCTTTTTTAGAAACTGGAACTAATGCATCTGTTGAATGTAGATACAAAAAACATTTGCAGTATCTCTAAGCTCTAACTCCTCTATTTAGCTATGCAAATAGGCATTTGAGCGTGCGTGTCTTGCACACACAAAGGTGTTTACATATATACTTTCTGAGTAAGTAAATTCAGTGCTCAGATTAATATATACTCTCAGTATGTATGGAAGCATTCATTTTAAAGATCAAACTTACATGGGTCAAGAATACCAACACTTTTGTCTTTTAAAACATAGCTATTTGTAAATGTGGGGAATAATGCATAGCTGATTTTTTAAAAAACATCTAGACTAGCTATGATTAAATCCACCTCTGAACAAGTTCTGAGCACCCCAGCACTTTTGTTGCAGCTCCTATTGATAGTCATCTGCTAGGGATTGTTGCAAAATTAATAAAATACAAGATTTCTACAAAATGTCCAATATTAATTGAAGCACTCAGTCTCTCATTAATTCTGAGAGTTAATGGCAGTTTGATTAAACAGTTTATTAAGCACCTATTCCCAGGTGTTCTCACATGATTGTGGTTAGCACCTCATCAGGCGTTGCAGTCATATCTGCAGAGTATGAATTGTTGGTGCATCCTCATTCCACGAAAAACAAGTTAAAATAATCCTGGAGAGCTATGCTGCTGACTGGGGAATGATTCAGTTTCTACAACAAAATTAAATTATAAAATGACTGATTGATTAAAATTGCAGACCAAGAATATATTCTACTTAAATCCAGATCTCCTTATTGTTTTCTAATTCACTACCTAATGGTTTTCTAAGATGAATGCTTCTAGTAGAACAGTTTCAAAGAAGATATCAGATCTGCCCTGAAATTCAACCAGTGCAGATACAATTGAATGGGTGACTGACATCAACAACCCCATTCCTCTCTCTGGATACTAAAGACACAAAGGGAGGAAAACAAACAGGAGACACAAATGGCTCAGTATCTTAAAGATCCCTGTAGTTACCATGATAAGGAAAAATAAGATCTCTGTTTAGTCTCTCCATTTCTGGTAGGGAGTAGTTGGGTAGTTTCCACTCAATATTATTTTTTATTTATTAATTCTCTCAGAAGATATTACTTCCTTCTTTGTTGTATATATTTATCAATCAATACTGTCCTACTTCCAACTGGTTTACAAGTCTTGGAAGCAGGGCTTAGTGGTCTGCAGTGTCTAAGTCCCCTGAATTCTCTCTCCTCTAACACTAATCTAAATGAAGAATTAGCTACTACTTTAATGACTGGGTTATTTAATATTTCAGCTTTTGTGGTGCTTGAGTAGGTGGTAGGTACCAGGGTCTAACAATTAATTTTATCATTTTCCTCTAAACTTTTCTATTGACACTAGATTTTAATACTATTTTTCCTTCATAGGGAAAGGCGCCAATACAATAAATTGTCAAAACTCCATCATATGAAAATGATACAGAAAATTCTGCCAGATATTCTGTTACAGTGTTATCTCTTCCCCTCTTATCACCACAATCCCTCAAGTTCATTTTGCATCATAAGCACTGGCTCAGTTTTAAGCAGCTTTACCAGTTTCTGCAAATGCTTTATTGTTTCTGCAAAGTTTTGATATTTGTGTTTCTTGAAGACAGTAATTTCTTCCTCTATGAAGTTGTACAAGTTTTCTGGTTTGTGTCTCTCCTACTCACTGTAAAGGAAGCCCAGAAAGTGAACTTTCAGAATCCTAAAGCCCTTTTCAGTACATGGCATATATCTGCTATATATCTGCAACATGGCATCTTTAAAAAAATATCCATTCCACCCACAAGTGTCTTATCCTTTTAGCTGCTTCTCTTTTTTGAAAAAGTGTTTTTTCTGTACACTCAATAACTACAAGGTACTGAATTTGAGAACATGCTGGTGCTTTTGGCAAAGGGATTTTTTTGATATATCTTGAACAAGGTCCAATGCACAACCCTGGATACTAATGGGAACACTTCTAAAGATGGTAACACTGCAATTCAGATCTCTACAGTCCAGCTTAATAGTTTATACTTTGCCTCCAAGGCTAGTTTCCAGTCCCCTTAGCGTCTGATGTACATTTGAGCTGCAAGCATTATAGTTTTCATCACTGTGAACAAGAACTACCTCCCCTTCCTAAATGTCTTCTGCACCAAACTGAAAAGTCACTGGTTTTATAAATCCAGATATCCAATGCTTGATAACAAGATCTCCTAGCATTGCATTCCTGCCTATTATTGATTTGAGATCTCCAAACCAGAGACCTATACACCAAGGATTACATGGTCATTTATTTCCTGTGCCAAGAAGTTTCTCCTCTTCAGCAAGTTGTACCTAACCTGGAGATGGATCTTGAATACAGCATTTTTCACCACAGCTTAATATACTTGAACTCCTGCAACTTAGATAGTGTGTATCTATGAGGCAGGATTGTCTCTGAAAACCCCCATCTCCCTGCATACATGTCTAAACAAATACCAGTTACCCTACACTGTAGAGATGACCCTACAGTGACTGACACAGCTCCAAGGCTGCTAATATTGCATAGACCTTTAAACATCATGGTTCCGGGCTGTCGGGGAGAGTCATTTGCATTGGAGATCTCTGCCATGAAAAGTCTTTGAATCCCTTAAGAAGTAACCAACTATATAATGACAATACAATTTTCCAGCTGTTAGACATGATCAATAATACCTTTTCCCAATATTCATCCAACTTGTCTGCCGTATGTTATATTTTGTTGCAGACAACCTCATACTATTTTCACAAACTTAAACACTCATAAGTGATTTTGGTGGGAGTGTGAAGCCTGTTGTACACAGAGCTGTGAGAATAATTGATTCCTTTGGTTTGTTAGTCAAATCAGTGACACTCACTGAGGGGCAGAGAGAAACTTACTCCAGGTCAAATAAAACATTTTGACAGTCAAGAAAGGCAGAAGAAATTCAGCAGAGGAATTGCCTGCACTAACCATGCCACTCCAGTTCAAAACCCTTTTCTACTTGAGCAGAAGACATTCGAACCAAACTTTCCTTCCATTTTCCTCCAGAATTGTTCATAAAAGGCAACCCTGAAAACATTCTCAACTATTTCTTGATCCCTGTTCTAATGATTTCTGTTTAACACAGGAGCCATGACATGCATTACCCTATCCCAGGCGATTGCCTTTACCCAGTCTAGAAACTACTCATCCTATTTACTGTCTCAGTAAATAGTTGTTCTGCTCCACATAACTACAGAAAACAGACCATCTTTCAACAGCTAAAATGTAGGGTTTACTCCTACAGAAAAGGACAGATTGTGGTTCAAAACCTGCCTCAAATACAGATCTGAAACAGCATCTTGTGCCTCCTGGATGAATACCCAAAGCACTAGAAGATAGCAGGGAAACAAGCCATACTCGTTTGAGACTCATAACTACAATTCATGGTGTCCACATTTCATGCAAGTCTCCATATGTACAACTCAACATATTGGCTGTAGCTAGCCTAAATGGAAAACACTGACAGAAAGACTTACTTATGACAGAGCAGCTGAGGATGAATAAAATCTACCCATGAACCTTATCCAGCATTTGTGGAAGGATATTCCAGCTGAAGCTTCAAATTATGTCTCCAATAGTAAATAAAACTGGCTAAGTGCTGCTCCCTGGCCTGCAGCTACATGGGAAAGCACAATTCATGACTGACATTTTCTCATTTAAAAAAAAAAAACAAACACAAAAAACAAACCCGCACAGCAAAATTCAGAGTGATCAACTCCAAGAACCAGTCTTTTGCACACTCTGCCCTGAGCCACTCAGCCCTGCCTGCTGACACAAAGCTGCACAAGGAACATAGCAGAGTATCTACACAACATACACAGCTGCAGAGAAGGACCTGCAATGACCCAAGAGTTATCCAGTCTGTAGGTTTATAGAGATCACCAGCTATGGGGTTCATAGAATTCCTTAATACTTAAGTTCTATCTTCTAAATTTCTCTACTTTATTCCAGATTGCCACAAATACCACAAAATAGTACCACTAGCAAATATACCTATGATTAAGAAAGCAGATACATAGATCAAGCTATTACAAATTACTATCAGCAATCAATTATGTAGTAGCAATCAATAGTATGGCAGCAGTCAATATTAGTAGCAACTAATCACGTAACAACCAGTAATAGCAATAACAAAGTACAAATATGTTACTACAGATTACATTAAACTTCCTAGATAAGCAATTTATCAACAGTATAACAGCAGATATGATAGATTATATATGTACGGTTTTGGTGTCCTCAACATAAGAAGGACATGGAACTGTTGGAACAAGCCCAGAGGAAGGCCACGAGGATGATCAGGGGACTGGAGCACCTCCCATATGAAGACAGGCTGAGAAAGTTGAGGCTGTTCAGCCTGGAGAAGAGAAGCTGCGTGGTGACCTCATAGCAGCCTTCCAGTATCTAAAGGGGGGCTATAGGGATGGTGGGGAGGGACTATTCATTAGGGACTGTAATGATAGGACAAGGGGTAACGGGTTAAAAGTTAAAATGGGTTAAAACTTGAACAGGGGTAGTTTAGATTGGATATAAGGAAGAAGTTCTTTACTGTGAGGATAGTGAGGCTCTGGAATGGGTTGCCCAGGGAAGTTGTGAATGCTCCATCCCTGGCAGTGTTCAAGGCCAGGTTGGACAGAGCCTTGGGTGATATGGTTTAGTGTGAGGTGTTCCTGCCCATGGCAGGGGGCTGGAACTAGATGATCTTAAGGTCCTTTCCAGCCCTAACTATTCTACAATTCTATGATTACTTATATGGATACACAATACCAGCATCAATTCTATCATATTTCAGAAGGGGCCAAACCATCCTAAAGAGGAGGATCCTGTGTGCAGATCATTCACACAGCCATGGAGACTGCATCTAAACTCTAGATGAGATCTAGAAGCGTATTCCGGACTTGGCCACCTGACCCAAGAAGTCACAGCCTCAAGGCAGCAGGATGAGCCACACTTTCCTTGTGAGCCAGAGACATCCTTCAACAGCACTGAGAGCACAGATCCACTTTTCTCCTTCAGACATGTCCTTTTTATGTTAGGTACCCTAATTGCAAGTTTTAAGCACTAAAGAATGCCAACAGCCACCATCCATACATAGCACTCCCTCCTCCTTTCCTCCTCCTCCCCTTCATCTCTAACAGTAAGGGATGCCCGGTCAGCATGATTAAATGAAAGTCATCTTCCACTATGGCAGAGGCCCTTGAAATTCTCCCTCCCATGCAAAACTGTGAGGCTTGAATGCTATTTGGAAACTCTGATTATGTCCATTATAATCTGTGTATGTCAGGCACTGCTCCAGCAAGTGCATGTCCAGAATAATGTTTGATCCAATAGGAGAAACAGTGGCCCTGGAACAAAAAACAGCAATGCATGATGAGACCTGGAGTGGTTTCTCAGCTTAGTACAGAAGAAATACAACTAGACTCCACTGCTTTAAGAAAAAAGTAAAACAAGGTATAGAAAGAAGAATCACATCAGGACATCCTTGCTCACAAGTATCTTAGGTTTGGAGTTCTGAGCATCCTTGGACCAGCAGGAAGTATCCCAAATGTAAAGACAAGACTTGGTGTGCCAGGGTTTTCTTTACTCAACCTTTGAGCAAAAATTTTAACAGCAGAAACACACTGCATAGAATAATTTGGGTTGGAATGGACTTTCAAAGGTCGTCTAGTCCAACGCCCCCTCAATGAACAGGGAGGGACATGTTCAACTAGATCAGGTTGTCAGAAACACATCCAGCCTGGCTTTGAATGTCCCCGGGGATGACATATCCACTACCTCTCTGGGTAACCTGTCCCAATATTTTACCATTTTCTTTGTGAAATATTTCTTCCTTCTCTTTTACTTTAAAACCCCACCCCTCATCCTGTCACAAGAGACCCTGCTAAAAATTCTCTCCCCATCTTTCTTACAGGGCCCTTTTTAAGAACTGAAAGCTTCAACATGGTCTCCCTGGAGTCTTTTTTCCAGGCTGAACAATCCCAACCCTCTCAGCCTTTCCTTATAGAAGTATTCCATCAAAATAATAGAAATAACCTCATGATGCAAGGAAAAAAATACATGCTATGATTCTTCAGACTCACATGAAGTTAAATCTGGGTCTGAACAATCGCACTGAGATTGAACAAAAGCAAGTATCCGCACCCCTACAGTTATTAGCATGTAAGTCTTCCATGTGCTAGCGTTACAAGTCCTGTGTTTGAGTTCACGCTGGCATCAATCAATCTCCCATTCCCACAAGCTGGAGGGATGAGAAAAGGTAGCTTTGTGAGCAGCAGAATTTTCCATTTCCCAAAGTTCAAGTGAAATGAGCCCATGTATTATATGCTGCTTTGGATGCAGGGGAAGGAGAAGAGATACCAAATTGCCTGAGGTTTGTTTCCTTATGAAAAGGGAAAAAGTATGTGCAAAACTCATATGCAATATTTCATATCGTTTCCCAAACATATAATCAGATTCATATTTTTATGAAGAAACCTCAGTCTCATATATGAATTAAGATAATTGTTAAACCCAGACAAGGAATTTAGATTGGCTTCAAATGTAAGTAATATCTGCGTAGTCTTGGGAAAATATTCATTTCATAAAGAATTTCAAATGTCTTTGCAATTATTCAAAGAATTAAGAGGGACAGGCTGGATTTATTTATTACAGAAGATCCAAAGCTGTTTAATACCTTCCCAGAAGCCAAATATCAAATTCCCATTTTTTTTTAAATCAACTGAAACAAGACAGTAGGATTGTTCCATACTCTCAGACAAGTCAGCCATGAATATTTGCTGAGTGTAATTTACTTATATGCAATTTAAATCAAGATATTAGTCCTTCAAAATGAAGCATAAGAGGCTTCCAGATCTTGTGATGTGTTTGGTTTATGAGTTTGGGCCCTAGTCCACAAGATAAAAGGCAGAATGTCACAGCTGGGTATGTTTTACCAGCAGCAACGTCCCTCCTTGACCTGAAAGCGTGAAAATAAATATTTTCTCTCCCCTGAGCACACCTAAGCAGCACACAAAGGTGGCATATTCCATATCCATGTCCTAAATGAGCATTGACAGCAACATATTTTAAGCTTTCATTTCAAAACACTAACAGTGGTTTTTTCATAATTTAACTCACAAAAGCAGCCTCCAGAGCTACTAACCACACACGCACTTTGCACTCCTCCACAATGCACACATTTTAGCCATAGAACTCCCTAGGTCTTAAGCATACTAGTAAGAGTGCAGTTTATTTTTTCATATTGGAATATTATTGTCCTTCTGTGCCATATAATCTCAGAATGACTTTTATAAGCAGGACTAAGTATAGGATTTAGGAGTTTCCAGATGGATATCTTCAATTTCCTTTCCCACAGGCACAGCAGTCATTACAAATAAGAGGCCTGACAGGATTTAGATACTAGCAATTACCACTATAGACCTCTGTAATAGGCAGTACAAGTTCTCTTAAGCTTCATTGCAACTAACATAAAACCAGCCAATATCAAGCCATGCAAATTTCTAGACACAAGAAAAGCTCTGGGAGTTTGAGAGGAAAGTTCAAATGTGAGACAGGAATCCAGCCAGCAGGACAGAAGCTGCAGAACTGTCTTTTCCTGTAAGGTTTCCCACACTCTTAGAGGTGTTAGAGCTATTAATAAAGAGCTGGAACTTTGTCGGTGTTCACACTTCTGACTGTTGGAAAGCACCAACAAGCAATACAAGCACAACCATGAGCACAAAACCATGATATTCAATCTTTTGTCAGTGTGAAGACACAGCACAATCGCAAAAACAGTCACTAGAGAAGATTGAACATGGATGATTTTTAATTATGGGCAAGGGTTGGAAATTAGTCTTATCTTACCTAGGCTGTCTGAGAGATGAGTGCATAGTACCAGATCTGTCAGAAAAACATGGTAGTTTTTATACAAACCATGATTTTGCATGAAAAGCAGCTAAGTGACTCTAGAAAAGGCCAGGCCATGTCACATCATTGTCAGAGTTACATGAGAGCGTTCGAAGAGCAGGTATGAGAATTTATATGATGAAATTGTAACAGATTTGCAAATATGGCTTGCAAATTTCTTTTGCTCAGTGTAACACAGGAGCATTCAGACTCCAGGAAATTTGCATCATGACCAGAGCAGCTGTGGGCAGCACAAAAGCACCTGTTCAGCATACAGGATCTTAAGTGGAAACAGCAATTTTTCTGAAAAAAAAGAATTCCACGTTCCTGAAACATGGCACACTTGCACGTGCTGGGAGATGGTGCACTTTCACTGCATCTGCCTGCAGCACTGCAACATGAGCTGCAGTCCTTCACCACAGCAAAGCAGAGAGCAGCTCCTCTGAAAAATTCAGTTATTCAACCCCTATATTATGAACAACTCATAAATCTGATCAACTATAGCTAGATCCCTGAAAGTTTAACAGCAGTCCAGCAGTCACTCCGGTTACAACCCTTCCTGCAGGCAACATGCAGCACTCCAAGATTTCTCAGGTCTCTGAACAATGGTTGGAGTATTTGGCATCAGGTGCTTCGCATATTGCACAAGGCAATTACTTGGCATTCTTCACTTTAGAAAAAAAGTCTTCTGGAGATAGTTTTGCTTTGCAAAAAGCCATTCAATATCTCCCATAGGAGCAGCAGATTAACCATCTTTGTATTCAGCAGTGTACATCTTTTCTCTCCTGCTAACACTTAGTTTCTTTGGGCAAGACTGTCAGCAAAATTATGCAAGAGGCTGTCATCCAACAGCAGAGGCCTCTCTAATGACAAAGGCCCTGGCACTTAAATACACACAAGTCCCAGACACACACAATAATCAACAGGCTTTAATTGCCCGCAGATATTTGAAGATCTGGATTCAGGCAGTTGCATGAAGCACTAAGCCCCAACAACTTCTATGCAGTCAGGCACTGCCACTACCTATTGGGCTACAAATGTTCTTTCCTTTAACCGCGCCAAACACCACACAGCTCTACCATAAGAAATAACAAGCTCCTGTCATGCCTATCAAAAAGCCAAGTGATGTTACTGAACATGAGAACTGGAGCTCATTCAAATTGGGTTTTGCTCCTGTTATCAGCCAGTAATAACTTGTTTTTCTACTAGCAATTACATCCAGTTACATAATAAACTAAATTAGAAACCTATTACTTTGTCTAGTTTAGCTCATTCCTTCATAACTTCAGGATCATACTAGGGAGAGAAGAAGGAGGAGTACACCACAAAAGTCAGAGGGAAGCTGTGTTCGGTTGCAGAGCTAACACCAAGAGCAAGCTAACAAAAAGAAACTAGGCATAAACGCTTGCATTGGATTAATATCTAAAAATCTTTAAAAAATAAGCTATCAATCAGGTTTGTCTAAATCTTTGCCGAGACTTTATCAATGCCATCAACTGGCTTTCTCATTTGCCTTCTCTTCTGTATATATTTTTAGGCTTTTATTGTTAGGTGATTTCCTGACTGAATTCAAAGATCTTATGGAACATCATATTAGCATATCTTGAATATAGATGCAGATTCTGTTATGGGATTCAATTTCTCCCTGAATTTTAATTCCAAAGCTGTTCTTTTCCACATTGTTCATGTGAGTAATCAGAATTTTAACCATTTTCATGCACCTCTGAGTGTACAGTGAGATAGGATAGCAGAAAATACAGCCAAAGGAAATTACAAGTGTTTCAGTTTCAAGTTTCTCCCCAAGACCACTTAGCAGCGCAGGCAGCATTTTCCATACAGCTTCCTGATGCAAATTGAGTTTAAATGGCCACAAGCCCAGATATTACATAGGTGGCACCCAGAAACCTATGTTGCCAATTCATCCTGGCTACACAAGCAGCATTCAGTGCAAGTAGCAAAACCTTAAAGTTGCATTCATCTCCATGTGAGTGACCTATACCATCATGAAGCAACTGGTCACAGCAGGGGTTAATAATAGCTTTAGCTAAGCAGAAGCAACACCATAATGAGACCTACACCATCACTGCCTCCCCCAGCTGCAGAAAGTGTCTGGAAAAAGATGGCAAAGGGTATGACTAGGAAATAGTTATTCATGAGATGTATGATACAGTGAGCAGTCAAGGGAATTAAAGGTCCAAGAAGCAGGGAGAAGAAAGGGGCAGAGACCAGGGCTTGGGCAAAGTCCCGGGGATGAGAAATCAGGTATAAGCGAGAGAGGCTCAGAGTGCAGTGAAATGCTAACAGCTGAAGGTAGGAGAGCATCAGAGTTAGGAGAACATTAAGATGGAAAACCAAGGAGCACTGAAGGCAAATGGTTGCTAAAGGGACAGGCATCATCTTCACATGAAATTCAGTGGATTCCTCACCAAGGACTCAGCACAGAGCTGTCATCCTTTTTCCACCAACTCCAACCTACATGTGCAAACAAGGACTTTCCTAAGGAATTAGGCATTCAATTCCTGTCACATCTCCAGTTGAAGTAGCTCCCTTGAACACTGTAGTCTCCACCCCTCAGGGAAAAACCATCGCTAGTTATGGATTTCCTTAGTGAGATGCCAGCCATTTAGCACTTAAAGCACAAAAAAAGTTATAAAGAAAATAAGAGGCAGAAATTCTGATTGCATTTTCCTTTTGCTTTCTTTTGGGTAAGGAAGTACAGCCTTAAATATATTGATTACATTTTCATTAATTCTGCATCTAATGTATAGATTTCATTGGGAAAGCATTTCTAGAAAGAAAACAATAAATTATAAGAAGAGGTTTTTTTCCTAGAGCCAGCTAGATTTATTTGAAGCTCTAATACCAAGAAAAAGTCTGCCTCCTGAGCATTACCACACCCACTGAACCATTAATTAGGCAACACTGCACTTCAGCCCAAAGTTCTCCATCCTAGCCAAAATATTAATATATTTCATGGCACAAAGAATACCGAATTTGTTAGGACTTTGGTTATCCGTACTTATTGCCCAGATTACTGAGATGAGTCACTGCCTTAGCCAAAAAAACCCCAAAATAAACAAAAAAAGACCAGGTAAATTGTATAAGTTATTATATATTGCTATACACATGCTTAAAGGGAAAACCCAAGTATACTGTGTATCTATCATTTCAGCAAGCCTTCATGCTACAGCAATGCAAGGAAAGGATATGCAGATAACATTTCATTTAGGAAACTCCTGAGACATCATCCCCAGCCTCAAACAACCTGCTGCACAAGTAAGCCTTTAAGGATAGCAGGCAAGCCAGGCTACCGTCCATCACTGTTGCCATTGGCAGGCCTAAAATCCTTCAGCCTGAGAAATCCAGGAAGCTGAAATCAGCAACTGAGTGGAGTTTGAAGCATGGCACACTCAGCGTTGGCTGCACATCAACAGCTGTTTGCACTGCTTGCACTGCTTGGCAGATTAGGGTGGGCTCCAAGAAAGCAACAGCTGAATAATATAAACTGCCAAATTTAGAAAAACAGCTGCCACAAAACCCAGTGAATCCTGTCCCAGGGTGGTAGAAATTAGAGTTTTAAGGGAAAATAAGGTCTGTCTAGGGATCTTTTAACTGAGATATCCAAGAGCTGGTGATTTTATGCATTGAGTAAAAAACCATAAACAGTTCCTTTGGCTGGTTTTCCACTTGCTACTAGTAAATTACACTCCAATCCTGCTGGGTCTCATACCCAGCCTGGTGATGCTAAATTTCTTTCTGACACCTATGGCCTGAAACTATATACCTATATATATTTCCAGGGTAAAGGAATAACCAGGTAGCCAAGTCATTTCTAACAGCTGCAACACAGCAGCCCTGAAAACAAAGATAATTTGGCAAAATATCACTGCAAATTTTTAACTGAGGTCACATCTCAGGACTCTGGTGAGGGATTACAGCACTGTTAGAGTAATTGGTGAGAAAATGAAATGCACCAAGATTATCTCTGTTCTGAAAATAATCTAGGATTTAAATGAGTAAGTGTTCATGTGGCTGGTTGTTGTGGTTTAAGTCCAGACAGCCACACAGTCTCTCTCTCATTCCCCCCCCTTCCTCCCCACCCCCACTCCCAGAGGGATGGGGGAGAGAATCGAAAGAATGCAACTCACACGGGTTGAGATAAGAACTGCCTAGTAACTAAGGTATAACACAAACCGCTGCTGCTGCCACCAATAGCAACAATGATAAGGGAAATAACAAGGGAAGAGAATACAACTGCTCACCACCCGCTGACAGATACCCAGCCCAGCCGAGCAGTGATCTAGCCCTTCTGGGTGACTGCCCCCAGTTTACATCCTGGGCATGAAGTGCTGTGGTATGGAATACCTCTTTGGTTAGTTTGGGTCAGGTGTCCTGTTTCTGCTTCCTCCCGGCTTCCCCTCCTTGGCAGAGCATAAGGCTCAGAAAGTCCTTGGTCAGGCTAAACATTACTGAGCAACAAATGAAACCATTGGTGTTATCAACGTTGTTCCCAGGCTGAAAGTCACAAACACAGCACTGCACCTGCTACTAAGAAGGAGAAAAATGACTGATACTGCTGAACCCAGGACACTGGTAAAGTCACAAGCTTGTACTGTAATAGGATAGACATTCATATCTGTATAGGCTACCAAGGCCAAAACCAGCAAGCAGCTCAGTCAGAGACATGACAATATAAATAGGTTGGTTTGTTCATCCTTTGTGATTACAGCACAAAAACTATGTCCATAAGATGCCAATTGCCTCTTTTGCTGTCTGTACCCTGTCATTCTGCCTCAAAATGTATTTGTGCAAATCACCTACAGAGAAGCAATTAATCACTGCTCTGCAGTTTCCCACTGGACTCCTCAACACAGCAGAAAACATCCAGCAAGCAAGATATAGACGAGCTTAACATATAGAAAGCTTACCTTCCTCCAGACCCTGTGCCTTCCTCTGCTAGCTGACAGCTCAGAAGTTACTTACCTGAGCCCCCCCACCAAGCCCACTTCATACAAACTGAGCTGGATTAGCAACCAGCCTTTAAAAGGAAGGTCTTAGTTAAGCAGTTAAGGAGAGGTGACCCAAGTTATTTCTAATGGAGGGGCAGCAAGCCCAGAAGCTTCCCCAGAGAGCACTTCTGTAAGGGCATGTCCACTCCTCCAAGGCGCTGGATAATGCGCAAACACAAATGCCCTCCTGAACTCCTGTGAACCCTGAGTATGACTTTTTTCTCTGCCTCCTGTGCCAACACCACCACTTCCCAAATGAGACTACTGAAAGATGAAAATTACAATGTGGCAAGTTTTAGTAATAATCTGATGACCTTTTCAGTAGCACCAAGTCTTGCTGTAAACATTCACTATTGCAGTATACATAAGCCAATATGTTCCTTTCCTTTCACTACAACTTGCTGGGAATTGCAAATTGTTTTTCCTGGGATCAAGCAAATCCTGGGATAGCAGTAACTGCAAAATTTGGTACAAGTCATTTTAATTTGTTAGGTTTAAAATAGCTCCTAATCCCCCAGTTGCAGTGAGTGTAGGGGGTGAATAAGGAATTGGGCTCCCGCAGAGATCAGCCATACTATTTTGAAGAATCAGCAGCAACAGCTGAAGCGCTGACAGGGCAACCCAGGGATGCCAGCAGCGATACACTCCGCCAGCATCTAGCAAGATGTTGGCCAATGCTATAGAATATAGCTATATTACTATAATTTACTACCTCATTAGCTCTAAAAGAGGTTAGTCTAAAACATAACTAGCAGGGAAGCTGTGTTAAAAGGATGCCAGGGGTGTATTTTGTTTCCAGTTCCCAAAAGGGAGGAATACTGCCTACGAATGGTGTGAATGATAAAATTCAGTTGTTTTCTGACCTGAGATTTGATTTACATCTCTGTCTGCCAAAAGGTAACTCTGCTTAGCATAAGGGAACTGGCCAAGTTTTTTTGTGATTAGGATGGGTTTCCCTTTAGAAATTTTCTCTCAAAATGAAGCACAGCAAACTGGAGGGATAGAACTTCAGCATCATATCAAGGAGATGAGACTGTTGTAATGCACAGCAGTGCTGGCAACATTTACCGGCCATGTTGCCAGTTTCATTAGGGAAAAATAGGAAGAATTACCATTTAGACAAAAACAATTGCGTCTTCAATGGTTTGAAATATGTTGAGGACAGAACAAATGGCTGCTGGGGACAGGGCACGAGAAAAGAGCTACTCTACATGTAGGAAACACACTGCTCAGTCTGGAGCCACCTCAATTTCACCAGGGTAACACTAATGGGCCTTGTTTCCCATATCTTCCAGGCTGAAAACCTGGTTTCTGACTTAAACTCAGTAATCTTGTTGTCCTCCTTATTACTACTAATAACATTTATTTACAGCAGCGATCCAGCAAGAGTAGGCACATAAGCCTCTAAATAAAGATCTGGCTGATACATGGAGAGAAAGGAGAACTGGCGGACAGTGTTACTAAGGCCACAGCAGCAGAGGGAAAGCAGGGCAGGTCCAAATAAAGCTCTTCAAAATTCTCCAATGGCCAAAAGTCCCAGTTTTGTCAATTCATGAATGCTTTGCTGTGGGAATCCTTGCCCGGCTCCTTGCTGCAGTTCCCTATCCTGCTTACAACCCAAGGCAAAAAGACAGGGAAATATGGAGTCCTGCTGATGCCCTCTTCTGTGGGTCCAGACAGACTCCTTGACTTTCCAGTTGTCTGCTTTGTGCTCTCTTGTGCTTTCCTACAAGCTAGCCTGTGTGTTCCTTGCGCCACCTCTACCCTGCTGTGCAAAACGAGCGCTGCCCTTGCCAGCAGACCATGCCCTGCTCCTGACCTCCAGCAGCGGTGCTCCCAATGCTGGTCTCTGCTCCCAGCCACACACCTGTGAGTAACACAAGTGTCTATTTGATGGAAGGAGTAGAAAGGAGCTCTCCATGCAGAAAATGTGAGACTATGCAAAACAAAGCTTAGCTTCTCCCCTCCCCCCTTGTGTTATCCTGCCTAAAGTAGGATTTGAATACAATAAAAGATGTTAATTGTTTCGGTTCTCTTCTTTGTTTTTCATTCCCAGTGACTTGACGCCACCAGCCACCATAGTGGCTCTTCTAAGAATATCTTTTCCTCTCTAATATCATTTCTCCCACATTTCCCATCAAGCGAGATATTACTTCAGTTACCTTACTACAGGAAGATAATGGGTTAGTCTAACACAATCTACTTTTTGCCATCCATCACAGTGGAGTTTACCCTGGTTTTTATTTCCCTTGATGCCACTATCTTGTAGAATACCAAGGTCAGATGAAGTCAGCTACAACCACTCACACCACTTTTTCTGTTTCTTAAATAAAAGGACTCAAGTACTGTGTTCGCTATTGTTCGTTTATACTGTACCATCTCTGATTTGAGAAAATTCATAAAAGTCCTTGGTATGAGACTTATAATTGGTGATTCACTTGGTTATCCAGTCTCTCTCAAGTCTAATTGAGTCTGAGTTGAGGAAGGTCTCCTTTCAAGTCATGATCTCTTTCTGACCCTCAATATCTGTGTTTTTATTGCTGTTCAGTCCCCTTTATTGCCCATGTATCTCTTTACTTACTCCTAATAGTCTTTCCAAGATGGCTAGTTACAGTCATTGCAAAAAACCCTACAGGCTATAGCTTACTTTCAAGGCAGAAGGCAATGCATTTGGCACTTCTGAAAACGCAATCTTGCAAAAAAATTATTTCTGGATATTCCCAGAAATAAGGGACTGAGGGAATGGTTATCAGAGGAGCAAACTTGTTTAGTAGAGGCATGGTGGGCTGCTTAACCTCATAACCAAAATGGAGAATAATTGGTACAAAAACTGCAGTTCCATAAGAAACTTTAGGGCTACTTTTATCACAACTTGCTGGGAATCACATGTCTAATTTCCCGCCTATTGAGTTAAAAGATGACTCCTGATTTTATGTGATACTATCTAGAAGACGTTATTTCATTTGAGCGCATCCTTTTTCATCCACATGCATTTTTACTGCAGTCACTATTTATTTTCTCTGAACTTATCTTCTGCATTAGCATCATCTTTGCCAGGTGGAATTGAAGCAGTAATTCAATCTGAGTTAGGTTCCAGGAAGTATCTGTGGCCTGGGTGTCCACTGAGGCTTGGGAAATAGATTTCTTGGCTTGCAACAGGCACTAAATTCTCCTTATGAGCCACTGAACATCTTAAAAGATGTGAATGGCTGGTGCTAGAGCAGGTGCAGTTTGCCTGATAAACATAATCACTCTCCAAGTTGGACAGCTTGGGCACTTGGATGGGAATCAACAAGTCAGGTTATTTGTTGGTTTTCTGAGCTCAGTCTGTGTGCTTCGGAGGGAAAGTGTGAACAGGCAGAACAGGAACAGCTTTTCCTTATGACCAAGAGATGGAAGAAGGAAGGGAGGGAATAAAGGAAAAAGAAATCATCAACTCTTTTCACATAATATTTATGAAAAATGTGTCTCAGGAGATAAGACTTTGATAAGTAGGTTGCCTTACCTGGAGACTTGCAAGGTCCCCAGAGCTTTACAGGTTCTTTTTGAAACTCGGTTGAAGCCATCTTTATTCATGATGAGGCTCATCAAAGAGAAGCATGGGTGACCTGTTGGATAAACTGGAGTTTGCCTTTGAATATTTTGAATGCAAATATATAAAGCCAATTAAGTTTCATGGATTAATTTCCCAAACCGCTGGAAAAACTGGCAGATATTGTTAGCCAGCTGAGCTTGAATGATGTGGTTCCCATTATCCAGATATTTAAAAAAGGCTTTTATTGTGGGCAAGACAGCTTTTGCCACCTGAGCTGAATTTTTTTTAGTGTTCAGAGTAAAATCTTATTTTTTAATAGCTCGTGATTCTGCTGTAAAATATATCTGGAACAACTACAAAGTGAAAGTCTCATCTCCAAAGGGATGACTAAAGGTTAGTTGCTTAAAACTGAGAAGGATGAGTTCACTTCTGCTAATTTGAGCAACAACAGAGTAAATCAAATAAAATTCCCTAATGAACAGCTCAAAAAATGCTATCTGGTTTCCAAAATTGAAATATGGTAAATATTCCTCCTTTAATGAGATAGAGCTATTTTAAGGGTAGTACCTCCATAAAAAGACAGAAAACAATCAAACAAAAAAGTAGCTTCAGAATATGCCTGCACTTGACAGCTTTGGGGGTAACTTGTACAGCTCCCTTTGCTTAAACATTTACCAGATATGTGCATTTCAAGAACCGATCAATTTCCTTCTGCAATATTAATTTATATTTTCATTTCATCTTAAATCAAGACTATCTTTCCCATTTTAAACTCATACATTATTTTGATTTATCTGCTCATAACCGAAGATGTCAAGCTCTACTGTTCTGCAGAGAAAGAGTTCCTCTTCCAATGCTACTGGTGCCAATTTAGCTGGAAATCCTGCATCACAGGGACACATTTGTCTTGCTGATTTCAGCTTAGAAGTATCAAAAGAAAATGTTTACCTATCTCTGAACTGGAAAGAACTAGAAACAAAGAAAGTGAGTTCTTAAAGAGAAATGCCAGGGGACAGCTTCTCTGGAGGAGGCAAGCTGAACTTGAGGTGAGAAAAGTAAGGCAACTCTCTGGCTTTTAACTCTGCTTTATTGCACCTTGTCCACAAGGAGGACAAAACTCACATCTATTTCACAAATATCTTAAAATTAGTTGCAGCAACTTTTCAACAGGAAACTCAGACTCTTCTGGTCTGGGAGGGCACATGTTCTCTTCAGCTGATGAAAAGCTAAGCTCATGGTTCAGCTCTCACCTCCCTTCTAAAGCAGCTGGGAGGTTTTTCCCTCTGTTGGCATTCATCTCTTTCAATTGCTAAAAAAAAGGAGATGTAGACAACCAGCTAATGGGCAAAGCTGGAAAAGATATTTCCAGGTACAATAAATGGTCCATGGTGCCCCCATGAGGCAGAAAAAAAGGTTTCTGGGGGCAGCTTCATTGCAGATTTCCTTTAGCTTGATAAATTAGTATTAGTTTTAATGTCCATCCCAACTCTAAACAAATACTAGTACCCTGAGTAACTCATACTGTGCACTGCTTGTCTTGAAAGATATTGCAGTCTCATTGCTGAGAAGAATTTTAATCTTAAATTATGAATAAACATCTTCAGCCCCAAGTGCAGATCAACATGGACTTTTGCCTGAAAAATTTCCTTGTACCAGAAAACAATCAGTTTTCTTATTCATTAACAAGTACTCCAGAAAAATTCTTTTATGTGATATTTCTAGTCACTGGAAAGCATGCACTGCAAGCTTTTAAAATATCTGTCTAGAGCTCTTTATCTCCACATATGTATATATATTTATACGTTGTCATTAATGTTTAGGGAAAGATTCACTGATATCTCCTGGCTGCAATGGAACTTTCTCATCACTTTATGTTGCTGCAGGAATTAAAGTCAATTGAAAGCCTTTGCACAAATTAGCATAACCTTCAGTGCTTAATATAGTGCTTACTCCTGCCAGTTATTAAGTGACACTATGACAGTATGCAACAGCCACACAGTTAAAGTATTTCAGTGTCTATACCTCTAAATGTTATCTGAAAGGCACTTCAGATTCCTTAGCTATGCATTTCTTACCATTTCATAGATTTCTCTTAAATATAAATGCCAGCTGAAACTTTTCTGAATTTATAATTCTTGATTATAAAGTACCTACTGAACTCCTCAATTTTATCTCTTTTTCTGTATTTCTTGCTGGGTTTTCTTATGCAGGAAAGGTCACCCAGGAAACTTCAGGCTTTACCCAGGAAAGCCTGAATGCACATTGTTACCAGAATAAACTCACCAAAAAGCCCAAACAAACATCTTTACCAAAGGAGAGAAAAAAGAATGGGAATTATAAGACCAAGTTCTGAGAGTAAAAATTTCCAGACCCCTCTTGTTCTTTGTTAATGACTTGCAAGTGATTAAAAACTAGCATCAGTGGGCTCTTTAGAGAGGATAGAATGAGGGAAGGAAGTCAGGACAAAACACGCAAGCAGAGAGATCTCTGCCATCCCACCAAATCACAGTTAGCAGATGAAGCAGCGCATGACACACAGAAGGGAGGACAGTCACATCTCATGTTCTGCCTTCTCCAGCACACTCAGAGTTCATAATTGTCTGACTGAGGGACAGGGACTGATGTCTTCTGCATGCCAGATAACACTAAATAAGCCCATTGTTACGTATGAGATGATTTTCAACAATTAGGAAGTATCCCAGGAAGTTTCCAGTGTGCCTGCCCAGACATTCACCTTTTTGTTGGTTAGATAGCTGCTGCAAAATGAAAGATTTCTGAGCACCACACACACTTCTCCTCAAATGTCAGGTTTGGGAAGCCATAATAAAGCATGATTCTTATGTTGCAAGGCACTGAAGATGAAATAAGGTCAGCAGTCAAGAATCACCTCAAAAGCAGGCTTTGCCTGTAAATTGTCGTCACTGAACAGCAGTAGCTGTCTGCTCTTCTAAGGCAGCTTGGTGAGGAACTCTGTAAATGTATTGCAATGAGTACGCTGGATACGTGGCAGTTCAAATATAGCACTGCAGACCAGGACACCACAACAGTGAGCAATGACTGAGGTGGTGGCTAACGCAGTGGTGGACTTTTCTGCGCCAATAACAGCATGCCCAGTAGCAAGAATTTATGCTTAGGGTTAATGGGCCCTGCTAACAAAATGCCCTGTCTCAGAATTCCTACTGCAGAGCAAATGCAATGCAGGGATTGCTTTTAATAAAAAATTAAGAAAACATAAAAAGGACAGTTTTCAGAGTCTCCCAGGAAGCATCAGAGCTTTTTCAAGAGATGATTTCTGATTCGGTTGCCTGACGCACAGGGAGCACATCTGCAATTCTTAAGCCACTGCATTTAATATTAAAATGTCATTTCATTTATTCTTTCTCTGTGATATCAAAAATGGTAACTAAGCAACATCTCAACTACTGAATGGACTCTAAATCTCAAAGCACTTAAATATGAGATCAAAGTGAAATACTGCAAACAGAAATTTATAACCTGTTCTTTTTGTTTAGACCTAGCAGATCCTAACATCCTGCCTTTACAGGCCCTATGCTAAAGGCTTCATATGCACAAGGCCCCTCAAACATACAAATACTGCAGAAAAGAGAGAGAAAGGGAACTTACAGGGTAGTTCACAGACAAGATGCTAATGGCTCATCCATGGGATGAACAAACACCGGGACTCAAGGACAACCCAGTGATGGTGCCAAAATAACTGCCTGTCACTGTTTTGAATCTCAATAGCTTAACTGGGATTTTCAATGTGAGACAGGGCAGAAAAGTGGCAGTAAGATATTAGTTCACTTCCATGTATGAGGGATTTTCCAAACCTAGTGTCTTGGTCATTGTCCTTGTTTCAGATGGGATAATTCTCTTACTAGTAGCTGGTACAGTGCTGTAGTTTAGATTTAGTTTGAGAATAATGCTGATAACAAACCAATATTTTAGTTTTTGTTCAGTAGCACTTGCCCTTATCAAGGACTTTTCAGTGTCCCATGCTCTGCCAGTGAGGAGGGGCATGAGAAGCTGGGAGGGAGCAGAGACAGGACACCTGACCCAAACTAACCAAAGAGGTATTCCATACCACAGCACATCATGCCCAGGATGTAAAC
>WYDI02034140.1:0-27816 GCA_009867235.2 Psittacus erithacus | reverse complement strand
TGAGGTGTCTCTGCCCATGGCAGGGTGGTTGGAACTAGATGATCTTAAGGTCCTTTCCAACCCTAACTATTCTATGAGTCTATGGGCTGCGTGTCTGGCTATGGTTGACTGGAACACTTCTTTTCTGGACTTGGCAGGAAATACTTTGAGCTGTAGAGCACAGACTGTGTAAAGGCAGATCTAAAAGTGTGTTGGTAACTTTTGACTAAGTAGAAACTATACGTAGATCACCTGACTCTCCTGACAAGAGGTGTCAACAACAAGGTGTCAGTTTATGGTCCCTGTTGAGGTGAAAAATAGAAATACCAATATAACTTGCAGGCTGCCAAAGTGAGATTCCCCTACCCAGTATACACATTTTTATGCGTTTCAAAGGGGGCTGTGACTGGCTTTTTATAAGTACTGAAAATTCAAGGCAATTTTTTGGTTCATAAAAAATAATAAATAAAAAGAGGCTGACAGCAATAGCGAAGAAATGCATAATGCAGACTGGTTATCCAAACACATTCCTCCTAACTTACAGCATGTCCTTTTAGTCCTTTCTCAGAGCTTGTATGAATGGTTAAAGCAGGTTGTTAGAGGTCACTGGCACCCTAAGTTTTTTTTAAAAGACTTAAGTTGCAATTCTGTCATCAATTCTGTCATCAGGACTATTCATTGGAGTTGGCCATTGTAAGAGTATGAATGCAGATCGAGCTTTGGACAATCTTTCTTTCTTCTTAGAGGAGATCCAAAGTAAGAGTGAGAGATTCTTAACTTTAAAGCAAAACAGACAAAAAGGACTGTTTTGGGTAAACCTAAATAATATCTGCTCTGAAGTGATTAGTAAGGCTAATTCTTGTGATTAATATCAACATCTGAAGAGTCCTGTCCAGTGTGTGAAAGAGAATAAGTCCTTAAACTCAGGCTTGAGTAAAAAGTTAGGTTGTGAGTAGATAAGTTCTGTGCTGGGATGAATCTCTCCCCAAAATGAGCTTTTTCTTGGGGAGTTACAGTGAAGACAGTGATGGCAGCTGTGTGATCAGCAAACTCATTTTTGCTTCCTGTTTGAAAGTATTTCCGTGGACAGGCAGTTATGCTTGTACAGTATAAATGAAATGTATCACCAGTAAGCACATGACTGGAGTAATCTTCTGTAGAATAAGGAGAGTGAAAATAAGTTCTGCTCAAGTCCTTGAAAGTATGATTAGGCTTCTTCATCTTCTCTTCATCCCCACCCTTCCCAAATTCAGTCTGAGCCATTTCGTGATGGTTTCCTTCATAAATAGTCTTCCTCATTTTTTAATGCTTTCTCTTCATTAAGGTGATTCTATGATTTTCAGACGTAGCTCTGAGATTGTCAGAGAGCTGTATGTATCGTTGTGGCAAGAATGTAAATGACTTGCAGATGCTTTACTGGGCTGTAACCAAACTTGGCCGTGTCAGTTTTAACATACACATGACAAAACCACATTGGCTCTGAACAGGACTCAGCATAATAAACTCTCTAGATTCTCCTTCTACATAAACATTTTTATGTGCTTGCTAATTAGAAACAGAAGCTTGTCTCTTTCAAAGTTCATGTGATAGCAATCAGGCCAAAGAATGAGGCACATGCAGTATCTGAATGGTTTTATGAGAATACTGTAAAGGATCTGAACTTTATTTTGGGGAAATATGTATGTGTGAGTATGTATATGTGTGTGTATGTATACACACACGTATATGTAAAAACTAAAACAAGCATAACCAGTAAAGCTTCTGGGAATATTTAATGTCATATATTTACAGTTCATGCATTTCAGTATGTATTTCACGTGGCGTATCATTGACCTTAAACTTAAGTGAATGTTTTCTTGCCCTTATGTCTTAATGTCTTTCAGCATGAGCAGATCTTGAAGCTGCTTTATGAATTGGCAACAGCACTGTGATTTACTGAAATAAAAATACAAGAGCAATCTGCTATTAATTATGTAAATCTCCACACAAAGTCCTTCAGGTTAACTGTATTTAGGAGTCTATATCAGTAACTTTTATCATAAAATCATAGACTCTTCTATAGCACTACTTCATAGCATGGCAATATTTGAACTTGAGTACTTAAAATAGCTGTGGCTGATTTAACTCTGGACAAATGGCGAATAATTTAATTACTGATAATTTATTGACAGATAAACCGGCACAAGTAACTACAACTGTCCAATTATCTAAGAACATTCCTGACAAAAATTACTCATCTGCTGTGCCAGTCAATATACAAATAAGATTCAAGATTTCCTTTGATTATAAATCACCGCAAACTAACTCTCTGTGCACTGATGCCATATGAGCTGCAGACTGGTAGGTGGTACAGAAGCCAGGAAAGAGGATGGAGAGAAGGCAGATGGTAATAAAGAAAGCCTTCTCTTACGTCAGAGGGTGTGTTTACAAGTTGTAGTGACGATGGGGTGATGAACAAGCAGAGATTTCATCTCCTTAGTAGGCCTGTCTATTTGGGCTGTAATGTTTCTGGAGAATAGTGGGAAATTCAAAAAATGTTGACAATTCCCTAAGGTGATTGAAGAAGCCAGAAAAATTGATGAATTACGCACTTGTTGATGTGGACTGCTTCATGAAGAAGCAGCCTAGCTTAGTACATGTAGTTAAATCTGGTTCCCTCCAGTAATTCATCATCTGTTTCAGTCCCGATTGCTTTACATCTCCAATTTATACCACTTTAAGCTCTCCCAAAAGACCAGATTAATATTTTCTAGTTCAAGTTTCCCTTGCCACCTGAATCCCACTCCAGTAGAAACAAATCCTGCGGCTTTTGTCCTGCTTTGTGTGAGTGCAGCAGCAACGTTTATCCCAGGTTTACTTTTCCGTTTAACTTTTTTAATTCCTTTGTACCTGAAAGGATTGTGTGATTTTTTCCTTCAGGTCTATACAATTCTAGCTCTTTTGTTTTTCAGGATATTACTCCTTGTACTTTGTAAGTCACCTCTGTGCTTCTTCAAGATGGTGTTAAAATAGCTGTTTCAAGTAGCTGCCACAGTACACCCATGGGAGCTTCTTTCAGAATCTTGGTTTACTGCACTGCACCCACCACTGATGTGGAAGGGATGACTGTCAGTTACTTTGCCTTTCTTTTGACTATAATTATATACATGCAAAAGCTGGCTATAAAGACAGCAGGCTCTTTCCATGTTGTTATTTGCAGACTGTCTTCCCCATATTTTTATTTCTCTTTAGAAAGAAATTACTTAAAATACTTTTTTCAGGTAATCTCCTCATTACCCAAACTTTCTATGGAGTAGATTTGAACAATGGGCAATGGACACCCTGAGAGTTTAAGTTACAAAAACTGGGTGATTCCTACAGGTGAAACCAGAACTACTTTTCTCTCTCTTTTTACACTGTGTAATTAAGAAATGCTGGCTGTGTTATCACAACTCAATTTAAGGTCTGGATTGTAGCATGTTTGTAGTATAAAGGCTTCAAAGTGAGCTAGTTGTGAGGTTGCAACCCTGGATCAGAAGATTCTAAGTTCAGTTTCTGCTCCTTCTGAAACTGTATGTGATCTTGGATAAAATGGTTTCCCTTGCTCCAGACAATAAGGACTGATCTGCTTTTCATCCAGTACTTTGTATACATGTGCTCATGTGCTTAATTTCAAGCAACAACAGAGAACTTAAATGTGAACATGGTTTTATTGATACTGAACTGCTAAGATATCTATGTGTTTGTACAGTACCCTGCAGATGAAAAGCAGAGCATCATTCGGGACATCTGAACGCTGTGATGATACAAATAATGATGGTACAGTTTGCCATATGACAGAGGGAGCATCTGTACTCTGGCAGTGAAATCTGTTTTAGATAATTATCTGCATAGCAGTTTGGGAAGAATTTCAATTAGCTAGAACCCATAAGTGAAAAAGCATGACGCTTTGACAAGGAAACATTAATTCAGGAGATTAATCTGCAGGGTGTATGTTGATTGTAATTTCAGAAGGAAACAAAAAGGTCAATACTTACACTAGAGTTTGTATGGTGTTAAGGTAATTGGGTTGAGGTATTTTTAAGTCATTTAATAGCAAAAAAAGTTAGCTCTACAAAAACTGTCTTACACTAAGGCTGCAATATCATTATTAGTCGTGTCAGTTCAGAAACTCGTGCTGGATAAAAATCATTTGACAGGAATCATAGAATAGTTAGGGTTGGAAAGGACCTTAAGATCATCTAGGTCCAACCCCCTGCTTTATAAATTGTTCTGGTGTTGAGACACTGGACTATAACTGCTGTGGAATTTGTAATTTTTTTCCTATCTTTGAAAAATAGCAAGCTTTCTTTCCCTATCAGCTTCTAACTGTTGTTCCACTGTTTTTAACCACGCCCGTTCTGTGCAAACTATGAGATTAAGCATTTCCTGAAGTCTCCGGTTAAAGCTGCATTTTTTTCTTGGATTGATTCCATTTGCTATTTGTCCCTAGCCCTAGTTAGTGGGGAACTGGAGACACAGGCTCATATCTCTAATGTTAATGAGCAAAGTAAAGCCTGTGTATCATGGGGGATATTTTTTTTGCTCTACCTTCATAGATGGAGCCAAAGACATTGTCTTGTGCAAATACATGACCCTAGAATAGCATGGATCCTGTTCTGCCTGTAGTGGCTTTTCTGAATTAAAATACTTTTTTTTGTTAGTGTCTGTCTCTTGAGGAATAGAAAATGAACCTAGATTTTCTGAAATTAAATAGGTTTGTTTACCCTTCCTTGGCGTTTACAGTGGAAGTAGTATCATCGTTGCCTCAGGGTTGAAGCTGGAACACAGTTAAGGCTCAGACACGCAACTGAGTCAGTTTGTACCAGCTTAGCCACAGCAAATGAAACTGGGCACAGACATCAGGTAAAAATCATGGGCCTAAAAATCAGTAGAAGTAGTTTTAAATGTTTTTCTTTGTGCTTGTTGATATGCTCATGATTTCTACTGCTCTTCAGCATGTGCATGGTTGTGTCAGCTGTGGCAGTTACAGGATTGCACTTGGCTGCTTTTTCAGCATGGCTGTTTTCCATGCTGGATTGTTGTCTAAGGCTGGTGTTTCTCTGCATTGCTGACCCTTGGTATGCCAGAATAAAAGTTCTGCTATGGAGTGCACTAATGCAGCATTGGTAGGTTGTTTGCTCTTGACCTAATGGTGCACTTTGCTAGTGTCAGATGCTCATGAACCTCCTTTGAACTCTCTCTCACTGGAGAGAGAGCTCTCACATATGGGCTTCAGTCCAGGTTTGATTGCTACTTGCTGTAAGGCTTTCAAGGATCCATTCACCTTTCCTTCCCCTTTTTTTTTTGTCTAGTCAGACTGAAAGTCATCACTCGGGCTTTGTCTCTCATTTGTACAGGCAGCAGTTGCATTAACAGTGCAACTACATGGTGCCATGGTGACACTGCTGTTTCAGGTCCTGTTGGTGTATTCAGAAGCATGAGTGGTTTTGGACAGGCTCACCAAATGGTACTCACAGATATGCACCTAGTTTGTGAACTGTTCTCCCTAGGTGACTGTAGCTTGGATTCTGATTTGGCACTCAAGCATGCTTCTCTTCCCTGATGCTAGACACTAGTCACGTAAGGTCATATAAATGTCTTTCAGTGCAGAGTAGTCGTTTATATTATTTGGCATTAATTTTGGCACCTGCAGCAGAAATCCCTGTAGCTTGAAATTTACTTTCCACATTAAGAGTGCAAATAGGTGATAGGAAATTAACATTCTGGTTGAACAACAGAGGACATTAAATAGTTTTAGTCTCTGCTGAGCGAGTGCGTGAACACCTACCTATGTGTGCTCAGTTCTTTCTTCATCTGCATCAAAGCACAGTCTTTTTCAGCAAAGCATCTGATTCATCAGACAGCCTTACAGGAACTTAATTAGCAAAGGGGTATGCAATGTGTGGCCATGTTGGATTCATCAGGTGTTTGGAAAAGGAAAGCTAACAGATGTTAGATTCAAATTTGTCCAGTGGAAAAACACATCATAGCTCCCATCATTTCTCAGGTGGGGATAAACCTGGGTGAAAAAAGCCTTTCTGCTTTCTTTAGTGACCTGCATTACTGTGTGTCCAGTTTCATCTTGTTAAATATAGAACACAGATTCTGCAAAGGCAATGTCTTTGCACTCAGTCAGGATCCACCAAGACAAGCACCCTTTCCTCAGAAGAAATTCTGCACAGTATCAGGTGAAAATAAGCAAAATAACCTTTTCCCAGCCCTTCATGAAATGCCTCTGTGTTTCTCTTAGTTGTAGAACTGTGTATTTCATAAAATACACTGCCCTCTGTTAGATGCCTTAATATGCTGGCAGGGTCAAATGTTTATGGAATGTGACTCTGCTTATCCCAACTGTCATACTGGCAGCAAGCTCTTCTAGTACTGACATACCCACATCTCTGAGCAAGCTAAGCCAATGTGTTTCGTTACCACAGATAGGAAAGAAAACACTTTATCCTTTATTAATTCAATGAAATTCCATGAAGGTGAAGGGCAAGGTTAAAGTAAAAACTGAGTTGAAAGAAGAATTCAAGGGAGAAAGGAGGCTGGTGCCAAGAATGTTTAAATAATGTTTATCTGCCCCACTGTTTGTACCAAAGTAACCTCTTAAGCCAAAGGCTGTATTTGTTGCTTACCATTCAATCACTTACTCAGGGAAGCATTTAGTCCCACGTTTTATGTGTGCTGTGGTACAGTAATAGGGTTTGTGTATCACTGATAAATCAATGTGGAAATAGTATCCAATTAAGAAAAGCTTTGAACTTCTCTCTTCCTTTGGGGAAAAAATGAGCAACTGAAGTAACAAATCTTGTTTCTATAGATTTCTACTTCATGATTTATGCAAACTTTGACTTTTTTACAGTTGCAAAGTATCAGTAGACTTTCAACTATGTTCTCTGATGTCATAACAAAAGCTGTTCCTTCAGCCAGATGCTGAAGATAATTTCCTCTAGCTGCCTGTTATCTTTCACTTGTGAATTGCCCATTCCTCTGTCGACTTTGTTTGAAACCTGCTAGTAAACTTGTAAGTTACACAGGAGGTGAGCCAACCCACACAAAAAATTACTCCTATATTGGAACTGTTACAGTCCCATTTCCTTTGGGAACCAGCTGATTAACCCAAACCAGAGAGAACTCCTTGAGCTGCCAGGAGGTGCTTGGTAGCCGAAGGCTAAACTTTGTCACACGGCTTGGCAAATTAGTGCACTGTCATACCAATTCAGTGACTGAGTCAGGTCAATCTTGTTTGTCTGAAGGCTGGGCTGTGAGACTGTGGTGGTGTATAGAAAAGACTTCTGTGTTTGTTGTGGAAATAGGTCCTTATCCATTGGTAAAAAGGGCTGTAAGAGAGCTTCGGAGCGTGACAGGCCATCCCTCCAACCTCGTGCTGGGTGGATATGTGCTCATATCGTGGTTTGTAGTCATTCGCCTTTCGTATTCTCAAGCAGCTCAATTATCTCTCCAAGCATGATTTTTCAGAACTTCCCTACTGTTACCAGAAGATTTTGCTAATAATTAATAGACTTCTGAAAGTTGCACACTTTACTGTCAGTTATATCCAAGCAAGAGTCTGTTAGTCTCACTGTCATAGAAGAATAAAGTATTAATTTATAAACTGTCTTTAATCCACTAATACACACCATCCTAGCAGGGCACGTATAGATTTCTTCGCTATAGTGATACCTGTGAAGTATCATCCAACTTTTGTTTTGCACTCCTGGTTCAGTGTCTCTGGGAGGGGACTCTGATGGACCCAGGCTTCTCTGCCCACTTCTCTGTAAAGGTGAATCCTCTTGTATGTCCTTCTCGGTGAATCCTGTGTCCCACTATATACTCATCCCTTTTTCTCTTGGCCTTACCAACACTTTCTTTCCTAGAGCTGTAACAAAACAAGTGTGCTAGTGATTGAGGTCTGACTGCACACTATTTTAAAGATATTTGCAATGAGCACAGACAATCAGTTGTGAAAATGGCACAATAAAGGTCTTGCTGGTTGCTCTCATAGACAAGGTTATTCTGCTTGCTCTACCAAAACACTTCAGCTATGACTTGACAGGAAAGCTGAAAGAGTAACAAGTTCTGCTATAAACATCTACTACAAACTCCACACAAATGTCTAAACCTGCAGGGCTGTTCCCCATGCTAGAGATGTGAGTACATAGGGATGCCAGTTCTCTGAATTTCCAGACCTGTTTCGTGTGTGAATAACCTGATTCACTAGGGCAGAAACACGTGAGGAAAAAAAATCCCTGCTAGCCCTGACAGGAACATCCGTCCTGCTGGTGGAGGGGCATCATTTTCAGTGGTCAGTGATACCTTCTCCTCAAAGTTGGTGGCTCGTACTCTTCCCTAAAGCTCAGATCAGGCTGTTCTGTAAAGCCAGGAGAGTTTTTTGCTGCCTGCTTATGCATGTGTGAGTGCAGAAACACATACAATTGAAGACCTTTACAAGTTGCCTGATGTTCTCTAGATGTTGTTCATCAACCTGGATATTATTCAATAATCTCTTATTCCCACATCACATGTATAGGGTTTGTCAGGGTTCTTGTACTCAAGGTTGTCAGGGTTCTTGTACTCAAGATGCTGCTCTTGTGATCTGCTGTGTCTCTGCACTGCTCCACTGACCATCGTGTATTTGGGCCCTGCTTTGCTAAGAGCTACTTGTTAAGAAAGGGACTGTTGCATAACAAAGAGTTGCTAGTATTTCCTGTCTTCTGTTACCAATCATAGTAATTTAGTTGTTGCTATTTCACGTACTGCTTAAACGTTACCTGGAAATGCCCTTTTTTAACACTGACCTTTGGAAAATCTTGACATCCCTACCTGTCTGCAGTGTAAAACTTACAGTTCTGGAGAAAAGCATGGATTAACATGGCAGAACAGGAACTGGAAGCCAAAATACCTAGGTGCTGTTACAAACTGCAATGGACTTGCCATAGATAGATCATTTTGCTTCTCAGATGCTCTGTTTCCCTTTACTTTTTGTCTGTTTAGATCACTGTTTCTATGAGGAATGTGGTCCTATATTACAGATCACTGTTTCTATGAGGAATGTGGTCCTGTATTGTAGATCACTGTTTCTATGAGGAATGTGGTTCTATATTACATATGTTAGCTGACTTCTGCCTCTGCCAGAATGCAGTTAAATAATGTTTTAGTGTCTGCAAATAAGCCGAAGTTTCTGTGTGTTTAATGGCTCTCTTTCAGCGATAAATCTATAGTTGTCACAGAAAAATAAACTTCAGTTAAGAGACTAGCCAGAAGTATCATTGCCCACTTGTCAGTCCATCATTCTTGCCCACATAGCTGCAAATGATACCAAGTGTTCTTACCACCTCGGCATCCTTCAGAGTGAGTAAGCACATGCCCTGGAAGAATAATTTTGGCCACTTGGAGTAATTGGAGGCCAGCTCACTGTAAGGTCACTTATTCAAAAGAGAGAGTTCTGGTACAGGTCTGTCCTACCTTGGCAGCTCAAAAAACGGGACAAGCTAGTTCAGTGGCTTCTGAGCCAAATGTAGGACTACTAGAAATGAGTGCAATTCTGTTGAGATAAGTGGAGCCATAGACTTGTTAACATTTTTAATTAAACAGGCAGAGTTCATTACTACAGTGCAGTGGGGAGAAATCTGGACATTAAATAGGCTCAAGTTATTAACAGGTTAATGGCTTTTAAAAATAAAATTGCCGTGTCATTAATTTGTATGTTACCTCGAGGTTACTGGGTTTTGATGCAGGTGTTCTTCAGAGCAAGAGTTCTGAACTGAGCAATAACCTAGTTATGCCATTTTACACTGAAAATAAGACGGCAGTGGTATCTGATGTATGAACAATATGCTGGAGAACAAGTGTGTAGAAAACAAATACATAGTGTGAAAATGTAAATCAGGTGCCTGCCAAACCAGGACATATGTGAAACAAATGTTATTGCAGTGGTGCTGACAGGTGTTAGCAGCAGCCAGAATGGGGGTTTCTGCTAGTGCTTTCTATTAAGTGAATCCTGGCTTCCGTCCTTCTGTTTTTCTGTATAACCACAGGTGGGTAATGTGGTGGTGTGACTGGTTCTGGACTAGTGCAGGCTCTGCAGCCCCTCAAAGGGGTGGAAGGTCCTGCTTTCCTCCCTGCTTCTGGCTCCCTTGTGTAGACTGTTCTTTGTGTGTGTCCTCAGTTGGGTGCATCTTGTTGTCTGATCATGTAGGCCTGACGTACCCAACACAGGCTCTGGCTGAGGAGAGGTAATCCTTTAGGGTCTTCCTCAGGGGCGTTTGCTGACAACTTCAGCTCCCTGTCTTTCCAGGAGGACTTTTCAGTGGATTCAGTGTGATTTTCATCTCTTGAATCTTGCTCTGTGAAATGCAGTTTGTACAGCTGTGTAACTTACAGCCAGTGGCAGAGCTACTGTCTTTTGTTGCTTGTCGGATTGTTACTTAGCAGGCTGTTGTCCACTTTTCTGCGTGCTGCCCTCCAATTTTGCCTGTTCAGCTGAGCAAAAACATTCCCTCGTTTCAGTAGCTGGGTATAGCTCTAATAGACAGTTCACGTATTCATAACCACAGTGCTGCCCCTTTTCTCATTTTAATTATCTACTGTAGCAGGCTGCAACCTTGTTGTATTTCCCTGAATTGCCAAAACCAAAATCAAAGCTGATTGACTCTTAGTATCCTTGTAACTCGTCTTAAATGGCATTAATGTTACATAGAGAGAGAGTTGACAGCACAAAGGAACACCTCATGAGCTCTTCTGGTAAAGAGTTGTGCCAATTTTTGCCATGTGAGAATCTAACCCATTGTATGGCAATCTGTTATATTTTTCTAGATGTACCATAAGGCCTGGTTATTGTGAATGTATACACATGCATACTTGCTTATTGGTGCCATTGCTCTGTGATTGTCTGTCCTCTTATTCAAAAGAATAGCATTACAGAAAGTATTGCTGAATAAAGAGCTGTAAAAATCTGTGTTGAAAGGGGTAGCCAAGCTCTGTTTTCCCCAAAATTATAGGACCCATCCAAGTCTTCCAAAAATGCCCATGGTTGTTGTTAAATCTGTTGTGTGATCTGATGGATAAGCACACACAGAGAGCTATGTATTCCATGCTTTCAATTATTCTCAGTTTCCCACAGCTTTTGTCCATGGGCATCAAACATCATTGTCTCAAGAGGCAGTTTAAATTGAAAGCAATGAGAAAAGGTTACTGTTAGTGTTGAAACAGAGTTGATTATGTTGTAGCATGAACCAGATATTTCTTCTTGTGGCAAGACCCTTCCGGCTTCAGATTTAAAAACCTTAGAGCCTGATCCAGTCTTTCCAAAGCTTTTACTGACAGCTGGAATAGGCCTTCAGTGCTCACTGGCCCACTACTTGCTAAGTCCTTGGCTCCTCTGTTTTCTGGCATCTTCTGCAGTAGATTAGAGGATACAAAAAAAAAAGCCTTGGCTTCTAGTTGCAATTTCACATATGGTAAAGTGAGCTCAGCACTTAGTTACGTGGTTTTTCTTCATCCTCCCTCTTTTTGACAATTCCAAGAGCATATATGGAAAATGGAAGCGGAAAATAGGAAAAATCTGAACAAGTAGTGGAGATCTGACAATATGGAGGTCTTGATACAAGCATGATATGTCAAACAGAGAAACCTCTTCAACCCATCTCTGTAAAACTTGCAGAAGAAAATATGATGCATGGGTTTTTGAGTAAAAGATGAAGAATCTGGAATGTTAATGCTCTGAGCTAATTTGGAGGTATTTCTGCTGGCCTGATACAGAGGCAGTGGCATGAATGAGAAGGATTAAAACCTGTTAGCTAGCCAGCACTCATTGGAAACAGACATTGAGTGAAGCACTAATAGAGCAAGTAGGACAGGAGACATCTGTTTATACTGGCATGGTCAGCATTGTAACCAAAAAAGACCTTACCTTGCAGACTTTGCTAGGGCAGGCTGAAGGATTAATGTTGAACTATATAGGTAACATCTTAGAGAGCTGATTCCAACTTTATGCATCAGTGACAACCATGTATTATTTTAAGCTTACCTTTGATGAACTAAAATTTATGTATTTGATCCTAGATATTTGGTGTGATTTTTTAAGCTGTCCTCCTGATAGAGCACTACTAAATGTATTCCCCACTCATACACACATTTGCAGCTCAGCTATCGAATTAAAATTCTAATTCTGTAGTCATGACCATTATGTCAAAACATTTATCTCCTTTTAAATGCAGTTTTCCTAAAGTCAGTAAATGTGGGCTTTTTAACTGAGAGAAAAAGCAGAATTGCTGCTAAAAGTCAGACACTGAATTTATAGAGATACATCAAAGTACAGTAACCACAGTGAGTCCAAGTCCGTCATCAGTTCCACTCTGTGGGATATTAATAGAAAGGAACTTGCTTGTTAAGACCATGTGCAGGTAGGATCACCAGATCACTTTACACAGGCTTACTGTGCAATTATCTTAGCTCAGTATGTAATTACCACTCAACTCACAGCATCTGTCAGGACATGCATGGTTTTGACATAGCGTGTAGCAGACATACATCTGTCTTTGAGCCCACTCTCAATTTCCCTTCCTTCCATAACTGCTGCTGCTTTAAACTGCAAGATCATATTGCTGGAGCTGAATGTAACAAAATTAGCATCAAGATGTGATTTGGAAGAATAAAATAACTTTTCAGGTGACAAACATTAAACGCTTCTTAACAAACATCTCTAGTATGAAGCTCTGTTTACGTGTTTAATGGTTAAATGATTAACCACCAGTCTGTTTCAAAAACATCTTTCAGTTTGGTTTTCTCCTACTGGTTTTCTAGTGATTGAGGAAAGTGCCCCTGGCCATTCTTCAAGGCTAACAGAAGAACAGACCCATGAGATTTCAGAGATACAAGCAATTTCCTGATGGCTGTAAATAAGAAATGTATTATAATGTCTTCATGTTAGGTTGTATTTAGAGTTCTAAATATATGCTGCTGTGGGCTCTGTGGGAGATGTGCTGCTGCTGTACATCTCCCCAGGGACACCAGGCTCTTCCAAGGTCACGCAGTGCTCTCAGTCCTGCTCTTCAGTGAGTTTTCCTCCCTGACATGCAGTGTCAGCACTCTGTCCACAGCAGGGCTCTGCATACATCTGAGGGAGAGGCTTTACTTCTGCACTGTACCGTATGGAGCTGTATGCTTTAATGCACCCTAGCATGTTGGCATTCAACAGACTTGTCTCAGACCATTATGGCTGATGCCTCACTCTTGAATGCTGAGATCAAACAGCTGGGCATTTTGAAGAAGACGGTGCTCAGCTCCTGATGAGACTTGAGACAGGTGATTTTGGATATATAAAACCACTCTCTTTGAGGAGGAAGGGAACTGGATATCTGTGTAGCTGTGGTGGGGCTACTACTTCAGGGGTCTATCCAGCAGCTTCCCCCAACTCTGGTTGTTGTGGATGCAGGCACAGAACAGCTGTGTATTGTCACTTTAGCATGTCCACCAAATGTCCTAGGAATATGCGCCCCACGTGACAGGAGCTGAGAGGGAAGGGACAGCCTTATCAAAGACTTTCCTGGTAAGTCTGCCCCAGATATGAGACACTGGCTAGATACTGTGGCTGTAATGGATTTGTGGTTGGGTCAAAATTAACCTTTAACCTTTACAAAAGAATAAGGTAAAGGAAGCAAAAGCTTTTTGAATCGTAACTTAATCTGAAATCAATACCTACATTTCTCTGAACTCCTGGGCAACGATGATAGGGGGGCTCTTGAAGTTGAGTTCTCATCAGCCTCAATATTTGCTTTTGCTGGAATAGTATTACGTAGGTGCATCCTGGGACCATGGCATCTTACTAATGCAAAAATTAAATCACATTGTTGCATTTTGAACCAACGTTTTTGTTTGCAAGTTCCCAGTTGTTAGTATAGCATGGGAGTACGTGATGTGATTTTTATTAATTGTCAAGAGGAGGATGGGCTGAAGTCCAGTGATTTGTGAGACTTCAGTATCACTTTTGTATACAAATGTCTTAAAATACAGGAATTGTTGTTCTTGAAGCTTTTGGTAGCTGGAACTGCCTGAGATTGCCTTAATACTAAGTTTTGCCCCACTTCCGCAGCAGAACAATGAACTCTTGTCTCTGTTACCTAGCAAATGTTGGTTGTTTTAGACAGGTGACATTGTTATCTAAGAATTATGAAAGTTTTAATAATTATTGTAGCTTCAGATGGAAAAGCAAAATTTTGCTCTTGTGAATTGTTCTTTGATGTGAATGATATAATGGCTAATCGCTGGCACTTCACTGAGTAGTTAAAAGAAGTGCTGGTACTGATAACGCTAGAGTTGAATCATTTTTATTGTGGCCGAAGTGATTCAGTTCCGTGATTCAGTTCCAAGTCCTATTTATGTTCCTGTTTTGAGAACTGTCGGTATGTTTGATGCATCACATACCCTACTGAAACCATCAGGGAATTGTTAGGAATTTAATGGGTCACCCAGTAAGTTGCTGTTTCTGGAAGGACTTAATGATACATACAGGATACATGCATACATACAGGATAACATTTTTTGTTGTGTGGGCATACACAAGGTACCTGAGTTCTTGCAGTGTATGTGGTACAACTTTGTGAAATGAGCCACTAGTGAAATGAGTTCCGAGAATCTATATAATTAAACTGCTGAAATATATAATTGAACTGCTGTAAACCCACTATGTTAAAGTACTATGTACTTACTGTAATGGAGGATCTGTGAAGTTTCTGGGATAGAATCTAGCTACAAATTGCCAGTATTTTTTTGAACTCTTATGCAAAGTGGTTTTGTATTTGGAAATTTTCATAGTTTGGGATTGATAGTAGCTTCCTTTAAGAAATTACAGTCTGTCCTCTCTTGCTACAAGGCTGTAGCCTTTTCATTCACATTATCCAGTGGAAGTTAAAACTATTAAGCAAGATAAGGATCTGAGATTGTTCTTCTTGCTTCTAATATACAGTAAGTTTTTGGTACAACTAAACAATAAAGTGTTAGTTTATAATGTATCACAAAATATATAAAGCTTTGTCATGAATTGCTTTTTATGTGAGCTGTGACTGATCTTCCGTGGTGCAGGTCTCTGACATGGAAAAAGGTGTGGGGGAAAGAGATGGATCTTTCCTGGTCTGTGAGTGTGGATCTATAGGGAAAGGCAGTGAAGATTACTGAAACCATGAGTATTCAACTGCTTAACAAGTGGGGGAGAGGAGAACTCCTCATTCCAATACCCTGATATAAACTCATTCAAAGCTTATTCAGGTTCTTACCCAGGGAAAAGAAACCGAACCATCGGTACACATACAGCAACATTTTATTGCCTTTAGGAACTGGATTTTGCCACCTTGATCTGCCACCTAACAGTAATAAATCCCAGGTTTCTAGTAAGTCAGTTCATGGACTAGAACACAATCCAAGATATAAGTGTACTCTGAATCTGGCCACTAAATGTTTAACAGAGGTTTTAGATAAAAGGTAACATATATGTAGTGAGGCTGCCTTGTTGAGTCACAGAACTGGAATAACAGGACCTTTTTGTCACTGTTCACTGAGCTGTTCATTTGCATGTGGAATTCATTTGCATTCCATTGACATTTGGGGAGAGTGCTGGGAAGCGTCTGGGAGGATCTGCACTGGATGCAGAACAGATCTCTGGCTGCAGTTGGACGGGAACAAAATTAGCTTGTCCTGTGGGAAAAAAATGACAAAGTTGGCTTCATGAAAATGTCTCTCAATTGTACACTTTTGTTTGGAAAGACGCAGCAATGCCATGTAGCTAAGGCATAAGTCTTAGGTATTGGTAGGAACTGGTAAGAGAGTTTCATTGCAAATAGCTTTCTGGGCTGCATAGGTAACTTCCATCTTTGGGAAGTTCTTGGGGATTCGCTTTTTCCATCTTCAAAACACTTTCCTGGTTTGTTGAAAGGCTCTGTAGGTCCCAAAGTTCTGTTCGTTATGGCACTGACATGGTTGATCTTGTATAAAAGAGACTTTTTCAAAGGCAGCCTGTGAATGTTTTCTGAGGTTCTGAAATACACCAGCTGCACACTTGTAAGCAAAATGTTCCTTTGGCTTAGCAAGTACCAGAGCCAGGAAAACTTGCCTCATGTTTACCAGGACCAAACAGTCTGGTGGAATGAGTATTCAAGGTAGTGAACCATGGCTGGAGTGATGCAAATGTGTGTGGACAGTCAGAGCTGCTGTTTTGCTTGGAGTGAATGTTAATGACACTTCTGTGTCTCACGGTGGATTCATTCAGACATTAAGTCACTGGAAAAAATACTCTCTGAAAAACATGCACATGTTCCTGCTGCCTCAAAACCTTGTAATAGCATCATGGTTACAAAAAAATTAATTATCTTGTGATCTTAACAACCAAATGTTGCCAGAAAATACCCTGGATTCTGACTGACATGGTCATTTCTGCTTGTCCAGGATATTTAGCTTCCCCATGGTTCAGTTAAGGACTAGAATCTGGGATAACTATTACATATAACTGAAGACGGCTTGGAGCAATTGGTGAAGTTGGACTGCAGAGAGGATATTTATGTTAAATTACTGTATTGGGTAAATCATTCTTTTACAAAAATATTTTTCAAAGATGATAACAAGATGATGGGAGTGATTTAATTTATTATGTCTGTAATAGCTTTAATTTCTAGCCTGGCACTGAAACTTTGTAGAGCCTTAATTAGTGAAAGACTACTGTCTGAGCAAACAGGCCAGCACCTTTGGGGCTGCACCTGAGGTGAATATATTAGGACATTTTCAACACAGTCAATTACAGCAGTTACAGTAAAAGTAATTGCTCAGGTTCTGCAGTTGTGGTGTGAGTGTTCTTGGTGAGGAATAGCCCGTTCTGGCTTTGATGAGTCTTTTTATGCAATTTTGGTCAACTTTATTTGATCTTTCTGTGCCTTGGCTACATCTGTTTGAGGCTGATCATTCCCCTAAATTTATTGGTTTGGTTGTTCTTTAAGAATCTTACCTTCTTCCAGGCAAAGCTGTCTCCTTCACACTCGCTGTGTGTATAGCAGCTGGCACAGCTCATAGGTGCTATTGTAATACAGAGCTCACTACTATTAATAGTTGTAAAGAGTTCCCATTCATGTGAGCAGGAGCTGAGCCTCAGTAAAACCAGGGAAAAGGCTTGAGTAGGGCGGAGGGTGCATCGGCCTCATGCTGGTATCACCCGAAGAAGCATGAAGTGTCTGCTGCATAAAGCAGAGTTGGCCATTCCAGTGTGTTTTTTCATGGGAGAAAGTTTCAGATTCATGATGAGCTTTAAGCTCTATATTTAGCACAGGAACCTGCTTCATTTACATTGCATGTAGTAATTGTACAATGAGAGTTCAAGGGAGTTCAGTTTAGGGTAGGAGTGGGAGAGGAAAGAAATACATCTATTAAAAAATTCCTCTCCACTTCTACAAAGATGCTGGCCACATGGCCAGTGCCTGGCATCTCCTGAATGGGGAGTACCTGCATATACCATAGAAGGGTTTGAGTTGGAAGGGACCTTAAATCTCATCTACTTCCAACCCCTCTGTCATGGGCAGGGACACCTTCCACTAGACCAGGTTGCCCAAAGCCTTGAACACTGCCAGGGATGAGGCAGCCACAACTCCTCTGGGCAAACCTGTTGTAGTGCCTCACTACCCATATATGCTCATAAATGAGCTACCCTCCTACTAAGATGCTTCCTGCTAAGAAATTCATAGCAATATGCTTAAGCAAGGAACTGAAAAAACCATCACAAAGCAGTGGCTTTCCATTTTCTCCTTGTAGGTTTTGTTGGTTTTAACATGTATGCATGTTCTTTATATGCTAATGTATTATTTTAAGCATGGGGACAATACCCACCAGCTTACATATCAGTTCAAACTTAAGTGCTTATCAAGCTTGAAGATTAATTTGCAGCATAAACTGCTGCTAGCTGAACACTGAAAGGAACATTAGTTTCCACTTTCTCCTTCAGTGAGTACTGATAGGAACATGGATCCCCCAAGCCTGACATAACCTAAAACTGTTATTAGGATGTAGATTCCAAATTTTGTCTTTTGGGTTCTATTTTTTTAGATTTAAGTATATAAAGCCAGACCTTGAGAATGTCTGATTGGTGCTGATTTACGTCAGCTAAGGATCTGGTTCAGGGCACATGTCGCCATCCTAAATTGTACAAATTCAACTACAAAGCAGTTACTGTCAGTTCCTGTATTCCTGTAGTGACTAACTTTGATTTTCACAGCACACTGTAACTGAAATATAGTTCACAGTTAACCCAAAGTCACTTCTGAAAAACTTTCAAAAGAGAGTTTACTTAAGTTTGAAGTATTCAGGCACCTAGAAATGGCAGACAAATCCCTTGTTGCTTTGAAAATCCCATTTGGTGCTTACTCCTTGTTGACTTCCATGGAAATTGAGCATGTTTGTGTTGTTTAAAAACCCCATGTGTACTTACATGCATCTTTACTTAAAATTCTGACTCTTGTCATTTTGGAGTGTTGTCTGATTGCTAGCATAACTGGAGAGTTGATTTGTGTTCCTGTCCTGGATTTCAGACATGGTACTGTCTACAGGGTGTAGCTTACTCTTTCGTTTAGCATGAGTATTACCTTCTGGCAAATGCCAGTTGACTGATTTGTTATTAATTTTGCATATGCAATAATTATTATTCTGTGTTTTAAGGTGTGTCAGCTGCATGGGGCAGAAAGGATTTCTGTGCTTGGAACTAAAAGTGTACAATACATGTTTACATACATACATGTTTACAGATGCAGTTCCTATTGCATTGAGCAGATTTTCACAAAACCAATCTGACCTTTTTAGAGTGGGCAGCACTGTATTTAATGTGCTTGTAATTTATCTGAAGGCTTCACTGATTTTTATTTTACCTTTTAATATCGGACACATTTCCATTAAAAGGGATTCTGCCAAGAGCAATCCAAATCACAGGTGAAAAGGAAAAGATGCGGAGACAAACACCTCATCCCTCTTCACTGTTCATAGCAAATCTGTATGAATGCTGATATCAGGTATCTGCCTATGCTGAGAGGTTGGTGATTTTTAGGATGAGAACCAGCCAGCTTGCATGTTTGAAAAGTGTTTCTCTTCTAAAGCACAAATAAATACCTAAAGTGCATGGTAAATTTAACCTTATGAAGTGTTGAAAGTGAAGAAACTGACAGATTGTGGAAGTCATCCAGCAAAACTAAGTTGGATTTGAGTGATTTATGAAAGGTGCAGAGTAATTTGCTCATTGAGTGCTGGCAAGAAGCAGTAGGCATGGCTGTTTGTATTGCTGCAATGATACTCTGCAAAAATATGCAGCCAAGACAAGACAGACAACTGCAGCTGACACTGGCTGCTCAGTGAAAGAGCTCAGATGGGCTTTAGCACTGTGGGTTTTCAGGTAGCTTACTGCAGTTCCAGACGTGGAACTGCTTTGAGACAAGCAAAACTTCAGTACCTAATAGAAAGTCACAAACACTCTGAACAGGAAGATACCACTGATCTCCTGCTAGCCTTTGTAACAGAGGAGGTCCAAAGGGCTTGGAGCAAAACACAAGAGTTACTGTGTCTGTGCTGGGTCTCACCAAATATTCATCCAGCTTGTCATTCTTCTTAGACTTCTGGCTACGATTGTAATGTCTGTTCTTGCCTGCTTCATAGCTCATAGGTCTTTGCTGTGAGGACATGCTGTTAAATAGATCTGTAGAGCTTGGCTTTGGCCTGTGGCCTTGCTTTGTCTTCCCCATGCACTGAAACCCTTCAGTGACCCATCACAGTAGAGTGCAGTAGGGGAGAACAAGGTGAACAAGGCAGGGAAAACACTGCTTCCCTCTATGTCCTCACATCTTCCGTCAGTTTGTAGCTCAGGGATTTCCTAAACCAATGGCATTATCCTTGTGGTAAGCTCTTGATGGAATCTAATAGTCATCCTAACAGAGTCTTCATCCATTCAGGAAGCTGGGAATACATGTAGTGATTAAGAACAGTATCTTTCACTGGCGCTCTCTCTGGACCTCAGTGAATTGCTGAGCTGCAGTACGCAGGTACAGGTGGGTTGTAGAGGCTGATAGGGACAAGCTTGAAGGTGAATTGTACGAAGTGCCTGTGAGAGACTGCTGAGCACCAGAACTGTCTGTGGGAGCTGCCTCTGGAACAAAGGCTGATCTGCTGGGTGGTGCTGTGAGGACTGCAGTCATAAGGATTGTTTGCAGCAGAGTTTATAAACCTACACGTGGCACTGGGCAAGAAGTGAACCGTGGTACATAAGACAGGAGAAGCCTGTGTAGACTTATGCTGTAGGCAAGCCAGAAGGCAGAAACCAGATGCTGGAGGGCTTATTACCTGGATAGAAGACTTAAAAATGTGGCGGAGCCAATGGGCCCCACATCATGCAGCATTGCTGACTGAAATGAGTTACTTGGCTTCAGAGATGAGTAAGACTGTGCAAATACAGAAAAATAGTGCTGGAAATGAAATTCCTGCCAAATTCAAAATTAGCAACCGTGAGTGACAATTGTTAGCAGATGTCAGGTTTCTATTTATTTGCTTGTTTTCTGGGATGTTTATAGGTTTCATTTCAGTCTTTTTTTGTATGTTAGTCTTTCAAATTTTCTCATGTGAGATGCAGAGAATTTGCATACCAGCTCTTTAAACTGGCAATGTTGAGACACCTGGGTGAGATCCTACATGACAAGGAAAACTCTGTACATGTTTAGTAACATTTCACTCTGTAAATAAACAAGATCTACAGCTGCAATAGACAACTCTGGTGACAGGCGGAATAACCAGGCTGCCCTCTCTGGGCTAATGCTGACCATCATCGCCCATCTGGCTTCTTTGCAGAGCCTGCAGAAAAAATTAACATCCCTCCAAAACCTAAGTAGCTGTCAGAGAAGAAGCCTGGGCACTAGCAACGCAATGGCAAAACCATTCCCTCCTCTGGAAGAGGAGAGCAAGGACTTGCAACTTAAGGATGCCACCGAGCCTCAGTGGCTCAGTGCTCTGGAGCCATCCCATGAGCTGGTGTCTGCAGTGCAATTGCCAGGCCTCTGGGTCTCTCCACATTTGCAAGGAAAGCATGAAGGGAAAAGGAAGACTAAAATTTTGCTTCCAAGATGGTCCTTTCACTTGCAGCTGCTGACACTGTTCTTGGTTCAGTGAACACGGCAGAAATCCATGTTAGCAGCTGTTTTCCCTATCAAAGCATTTTCTTTGGATGAGAGTGTCAGCTGGCTGAAAACTGTCTCCAACTGTTTGACTTTCCATGGTGGGGGTGTTACTTTTATCACCAATAAAATGCGAGAACCTTTGGATGTGGTATTACCTGGCTTACTTACACATCCTGGTAAAATTTCCAACAGCTTCTTTCTTTTTTGTGACCATCAGCTTACTTTAAATCTCCTATATTTTCTGTGCAGGGAAATGAGCAATGCAAGCTGAAGGTTGTATTTTCAATATGCTTCTTCCTCAAAAGGGCATACATACACTTTGTGTGCTGAGTGGGGGGAGATGGAATGGAATGGCATGGGACAGGATGGGACACAAACTTGATTCTCTGCAGTTTCAAAGGAAACCTGAAAACTTGAAAATAAGGAAGTTTATGTGGAACTTCCTTGTGTAGGCAGCTAGACCCTAGGCAAGGACTTAGTGTCCCTCACTTCAGGAGGCTTGAGAATTTTCCTTGTTGACTGGTTTCATTCCATTTTAGAAACATACGGAAGAGGGGGGCAAAAAGGAGTTCAACAGCCTACTTCAAGAAAACAGCAAGGTGGACTGGAGAGGACAGCGTGCTGGGAGGGCAGAGGCATAGGTCCTATCCCCATATCTGTCATTCGATGCTGAGATGAATGCAAATCACTTTAGGTCTCTCTTACATTTTATTCTCATGCTTTTTTTCTCCTTGCCTTTGAATATACGGCACCTAACACAACGGGAACTAGAGGTCTGGTTGAGGCTGCCATTACTGGTAGACATTGTGACAGTGTCTCTGCAATGTGTCAGCTGTGAAACATCTGCTATTCCTTACCCATTCCTATTTGGCAGTGGCAGCTTGTTTTTCTTACATATACTGTCTGATGAAAAAAGTAAATTTTGGTGATCTGGAAAGTTCTACAGCAGTGAACAGTTTGGCCAGCATCCGGGATTCAAACAACTCTGTTTAGCTTTCCTATGCTGGTTACATTGTCCTTAGGTGTAACCTGTCACTCATGCTTTTTGACGTCTTTGTTCTCTCCTGTATAAAAGGTGTTACCAAAATCTCCTAGGTACAAAGGTGTTACCAAATATATATATATATACATATATATATATATACCCACACGCTCTCTATTACAAGTACTGCCGTGTGCTTGACATTGCTGTGGAGCATACGGAGAATGAGTGGTTATAGTAGAAGACATGTAATCTTTCTGAAGCCTTTGTATGAAAAAATAATACATTACGCCATAATGCTGTTGCTTTTGGTAGGCATTAACATTTTGATGTAATTAACATTTGATAAATGTCTTCTTTTGCCTTAATGGGTGAAATTGGAACTCCAGGCAAGACAGTAGCAGATCTGTCAAAGACGTAACAAAGAGCTCACCTTCTGCTTTAAATCTTGTTGCAAAAAAGAAAATTGGATTTGAGGCTGCAGGCCACTGTCTGCAGCTATTGCTTATTCTGCTTATTTGGTGCTCTGATACTTACAGAGGCTGGAAAGGAGTTACATGTGTTTCAGTACACAGGTACTCAAAAGCCTGTCTTCATTGCAATGCGGCATTCTCCCAGCCATAGGCAGAGGTGCCATTGCTTAGCGCTATCTGCACCTGCCTGCAGAACAGCATCGTTCCTCTGTGCTGTCAGACTGCTCTGCTAGTTGGCTCTGATGGGGTCCCCAGGGACTTTGTCCAAGGATTCAGCTTTAATCTGAATTTACCTCCACTCCCAGAAGCTAGGCTATGAGATGATTTTAGGAGCGTGTATGTATGTGTGATAATTCTCATGTGTCTGCCTCAGCAGGGTCTGATAGACTGCTGTGCTCTTTGACACCATGAATTATAGCCACAATTGCATAAAGCCATCTACTAATTTTTTCCAGTGGTGACTTTTTTGTTCCAAAAGGTCACGGACTGCGCTGCTGCTCACTGTTTACTTAAAGAGAAAGAATGTAGTCACATATGTTCTCATATATAAACCATAACTGGTCTGATACTGTACTGTGTACATTGCTTTCCTTTAAATAACTGAAAACAGACTAGCATATGTAGCTTCAAAAGTTGAATGAAAAAAGAGGAAAACAACTGAGTGCGTTTTGGTTTTCTTTTGGGTTTTTGGTTTGCTTTTTGGTTATTTTGTGTGGTTTGGGTTTTTTTTTTTTGAGATTTGTTTAGTTGGGGTTCTTTTAATCTTTTACCAGGTATTGTGGGTACTGTAAAGCAAATAAATGGGTAACTTCTTTGAAGTTTCTGCCCAGTCAGGACATGGCTAACTGATAAAACTGAAACCCTTCTGTAAACGTTTGGAAAGATGTTTACACTGATGTGAGAACCCCTGGTACAGTGTAACTGAAGCATTTCTGAAGAGGGCAGGAATGGCTTTGTAAAATCCTGCTTCGGTGGTGATTTTTGAAGAAAATAGGTCAGGACGGTAGATTGTAGTCTTGTTCAAGTCTTTAGTGCCTTAAGATAACTTCAGTACTTACCTGAATGGCCTTTGTATCTTCCTGCCAAAGGAGGCATGGCTTTCACATTAGAGTGAATCACACTTGTAGGTGATTTCTGAGGTCCGGTTATGACAGCTCAGTTCCAAAGGCTGAGAAGCACATTACATTTCCAGCTATCCACCTCTCTCTCCAGGACTGTCAAGTAATTTGACTAGTACGGTTCCAGAGACCTGGCAGAAGCTTCTTTTCTGTAAAAAATTGCTAGAGTGATTGCTATAGCTTTTAGTTTAAATTGCAGAATGTGAAAGGGATTGTGCAGAAAACATCAGGTTGTGGGTAAGACACTGAGCTGACATGTGGAGGAAAATAAGCTACAAAACACTGTAAAGGAGTAACATGGACTAAACATGGGAAGTAATATGGGAAGAAGACAGCCTGGTGTTGGTTTATCAGAGCCTGACCTGCATCTCAACTGTGATTTAGTCCATGCATTATGTAACACTTGGGGGACTCAAACTGTGCATCCCCACGATCCATGTGGTTCTCGTTGAAGCTTCTGAAACGCCTGGTTCCTCTCCTGGTAATTCACAAGTGGTCTGTACGTGCAGACCTTGCTGCTTACACCATGGTACTGTCATGTGAACTCTTTGTTTTGCTGTCGAAGTACATGATTTCATCTTTAAGAATAAGGAATGAGGGTTACAGGAGCAAATAGGAGACCTAGTGCAGGTCAGTAATTAATTTTCTAGTTTTGTTTTTCCAAGGCTTATAACTGTGCATTGAGATGTGCTAAGCGTATGAATGTTGTAAGTGCTCATACAGCATATCGACGATCATAGAAGTATGCAAAAAAATTATGCATACACAGCTAGGAATTCACTTCACTAGGACATGTACCCTGGCAGTAATGTACATTCCCTGCTAAATGTTTATCATATGGTATCTGTGTTTATTTAGATGCCTTAATGTGTGTTTTGAAGTTGTGGGGCTCCATTTGCAATTGTTTCCCTGACCAAATATTATGTGGTAGACAGGCAAACTAGCTCATTAGTGAAAGGCACTAAATAGAAATCAACACATTGATGTCCTCTGAGTACTCATCTTCTTCTGGATTGAAGAGTTGTGCTGTTGATAGTGAAATGATGGATAAGGACAGAGGATGATCAGTTAAAATGCAGTTGGAGTAACTGATATGGCTTAAGAATGCTGTTTTTATAATTGACATTGTCATTTAATGACAGGCATAGAGTTGTCCATTGTTGGACTGGAAACTATGCAAAGAAGATTGCTATGTGATGTGCACTGTCTTTCCTCTGTGGAGTAGCTGTGAACAGACTGAACTAAGATTATGCTGCTTCTGAAGACCTGAGAACAGGATGTCTAACTAGCATAGGATTCTTAAAAATAGCTGAGAAGAATGTGTCCTTCAGATAACTCTCAAAACTTGCTGAAGGACAAAGTGTTCTTTTACATACCAAGGCCCAAAGTAGTGAATTCCAAGGAGAATAATCTCTGTCTCTACCATAGCTGCTGCCACAGGTCTGTGCTGCCCGACTCTATCAGATATTTAGTTATTTTGTCCTTCTGATTTATGCACTGTGCTTTCCTCTGGTGTGTTTAAGTTGTCCATCACACTGAATGCCTTGTGACTAAGGAAAATAGGCTGAGGCTCCTTCAGAGCTCTTGGCTATCTCTCTAGTCATAAGGGAACTAATTGAAAAATTAGGCCCATTAAGCCTGAACTATTCCTTCTCTGACCCCAAGACTTTTTTTCTCCTGTGGATGCTGTGCTTGGGAGAAGTGTTCCTTTGCTGCTTTTTAAGGGATTTCAAAGAGGATTTCAAACCAAATACTTTAAAAATAAAACAAAAACTAAACCCCACACATGCAAACCAGTTTCTCGCTCTGCTGTGAGTATTATGACAGTGAGTGTAGCAAGAAAAATATGTGTCCTTTTAGGGAAGCAAAAAAAGGAAGGCAAGAATCCATCTGAGCTTATAAGAGTATAGAAGGAATTTCTGCTTTGAAACAGGAGTAATTGTGCTGACAGAGGGAGGCTGACTTTATACCCAGCTAGCTATCATGTGATTGCATTACTCTACAAAATCTCCTTCACAACTGTACGCAATATGATGCTGCAAAATCAATCTGTTAGTTTCTGTATGCAGTATACTTAATGGCATTAAAAAACGCAAATGATTTTGTGTGAAACAGAGAATAGTTTTAAGTCGGTAGAAAACTAAATAAAGCTTATGGTGTCATCCAAAGTCCACTGAATTCAATAGCATGATTTGTATCAGCCCTAAAGTAACTAACTTAAATTTGTAGATGATCAACGTGTTAATTTTCTTACTGACTTTCTAATGGAGTAGTAGATTTTTCCAGTAATGCTAAAAAAGACTTCATTGTTTTACTCACAAAGGGAAAGGAAGAACCTCAGGTTACACATTGATTTCAGTATGCATAATGCTACATATTCATTTGAAATTACTAAACATTTTCCATAGGAAAAGTGCCATTCACGTGCTTAGAAAGTGAGGCAATTCTGAAGATAATTTATCTGCTGTCAAATTTAAAGAAGAAATCCACAAATATTGTTAGTGAGAAATGGTGGATGAAGAACATTTCAGAAGTGTAACATTCCTATTCCACATCATGTTGAAACAAATCTGATTTCTGTCAATGTAAACCAGCCATCTCATGACAGATTTTCAATTGCAGTTTGTAATCTAATCTTAGGCCCAGTTAAAAGACTGATTTAGTAGTAATGTAACCAAGGTTGCACCATATGTGTGTACATAGTCACTAGATTCATAATAATCTGCGCTACATAATACAATGTGGATTACTGTGAGTTTAGCAACTATGAGGAATCTAGCTTAAAATAGAAGTATAAGCATTTTGATACTGTTTTGGACATGTGTATCTGTGACCTTTGCAACAGTTTTGCTGGAGGACAGTCAATTTTTCAGCTGCTGTAAGTCTACCACATTCCAAAACCATCAGGGCATCTTCATTCTTTTGCACAAGCTGACACTCTCTCTCAGAGGATATTGTATTCTCTTATACTAATAGCAAAAGCATGTAAATAAATTTATTAAGGGGAGTAGACTCAGGAAAAAACTGTTGGATCACAACCTGTAAAATTAACTTCAGCTTAACTGGAAAAAATAGATCATTGTTTTCTAAAATGGGTACTTAGCAATAGATTATGATATTCATATTTGGGCAACTCTGGGAAGGAAGGTGCTGAGAATTGAATTCTCCTACTCATATTGGCAGTATTCCTACATATTCAGCATACTAATCTGCTAGGTTGAATAGAAAAATGAGTGCTTAACTTTCAAGAAAACAAGAGCTGGGCACTCTTGGTCAGTGTAACTCCTTAATTTAGTTTAGTTCATTCTTCTGACATCATAGGAACAACTGCGTACCATTTCCATTTGCTCAGACTTGAGGCTTGTAGAAAAGAGATGCTGGGAATAAAGAATCTGCATAGGGCTCAGTCCATGGAAACAGAAGCTAATTGTTCAGACAGTGCTGGGGGTGATGGTGGTTATCAGCAGTCCATCCCTGCACTGGCCTCCATTTGTAAGCTGCAGGTCAGCACTACATTTCCTTGCATCTCCCTTGACTTGGTGGAGTTTCTGCATTACTCCTGTGTTCACACTATGGAGAGGCCATGTGTTTTTCTCTGTGCTGTTCCATACTAACTAAATCAACTGATGCCGTGACTGGCCAGTAGCATCAGAGCCACAGTTTGGTGATGTTTTACATAGTCATTTGGTCTGTGGTGTGACAGAAACTTTTATTCATTTGAAGAATAATGAGTACATTTTTCTACTTGAAGAGACCCTGCTTTTGCCTTGTGTGTTCTTTGCTTACCCCCTCCTTCTCAGCAGTTTTAGTGCCCTGGCATTACGCTGTGAACAGCTTCGATTAGTGCTGTGGGAATCCTGGAGCAGCAAGTCATTTGGGTATTGTGCATTCTTGTTCCACTCACATTAGTCGCAGTATAAAGGCATTTCACATTCACATGAAATAACATGTGAATGTTACACATGTTAACATGTGAATTACCTGGGCTGGAGCAATCCCAGGCACAGCTCCAGGTTGGGCAGAGAAGAGATTCAGAGCAGCCCTGTGGAGAAGGACTTGGGGGT
>WYDI02034138.1:0-50460 GCA_009867235.2 Psittacus erithacus | reverse complement strand
TGAAAGTTAGAAACACAGTGCTGCACCAGCCACTAAGAAGGAGAAAAAATGACTGCTACTGCTGAACCCATGACAGAGGGGAAGTTCACAGCTTTCATTTTGCTTTATCAGCAGATATCAGCAGAGAAGCTAGGTTCTGTTCTCTGAATTGATGATGATCAAGATTTGGAAAAACTTGTGAAATGTATGTCATTTTCCAGAAGATGATGTAGAAAGCTACATGGGAAACCATTATAATCTATTAAAGAAAAATGGTGATTCAGAGATGTTTGTTTATTGTGGCATAACCCAGAACTATCTGAGATACCACCACTCCAGTGAGTATGTTTTCTGTGAACTTTTGTACTGTTTAGTGGCTGGTGACTCTGCTTGGCTTGTGTGTTACTTCATTTTTAGGCTCTGCACAACACTGGCAAAAGGAGCGGTTATTGTGCATTAATCATTCCCTGCCAGCGAGAAGGCAGTCTGGACATTTGGAAATGACACAGTAAATTCTTGACCATCACAGCAAAGCTCTCAGGGACTTCAGAAGGACCATGGCCATGAAGATGAGTTAACTCCTGTGTTGTTGTGTAGAGCAGTGTCTTGATGTACATTCAATACCTCCAGCACACAAGTTGACTGCCGTTTTGCTGTGACTGTCAATATCTGCTCAGTGATCACTACCCAAGCCCTACCTCCAAAAAGCAAGTTCTTCCTCCTGCTCTGGCTCTTTTTGCACAGTATAGGTGGTACATCCTTAAAGCTTCTCCCTGTTCTCTTTTTTCCAATGAAATGCTGCCATCTGGAGCACAAGGAAACTCCAGATGAGTAGAAAAATCTTCCTCGTTCTGCATGTGAGGCCTGAGAAGCACCTAGCACTGACACCATGCTCCAGAACGTGCATTAGCATTCAGTCAGTTTGCTGCAGACTGCTCAGTACTTTATCAGTGTGACTTTGTGTCAGCAAGGGACTATGCTCCTGACACATCAGCTCCATGTGTACAGAGGCCCAGCAGTTGTTCCAGCAAAGCCACTGAAGAGCCCTGGTGAAATGGAGCTTTGCTGAGCACACAGGCAATGCCTGTTGAGGCAGGGAGGGCAGGAAGCTCTGTCCCAGAAAATGGAATATTCCATCTGCTTGGCTCTTTGTTCCTTGAAATATCACACATGATGCTTCCCTCCATTACTGTTCAGAAGGCTAGTCAGCAGACTTATTTTCATGTGATGTTTGCATACTTTTCTTATCACCTTGGGTATTACTTCACTTCCTTATCTTGAATGTGCTTGGTACATGAAGGTTTCTGACTCCCTTCTGCTTCCCTCCTCCTGTCTTCCTTTTTTGGTAGCTGCAGCTGTGATTTCTACATTTTCTTTCCACAAGAAATCTTCTTATCAATTTTTTTTTTTATTTTTTTTTTTTTGTCTTACTCTAATTTGTACAGATTTCTTCTGGAAAGTTATTCCTAAACTCTCAGTTGTCCCTACAGGTAGCTTGGGTCTTGGCCTAGGTAACCATCCCTGATGTATATATAACTGACACCTATACCTGACCTAATTAATCATAGGATCATATAATAGGGGAATTGGGAAGAAGAGAAGGAAAGTCGTAGCCCCCATCTAGATTTCCAGTAATCTCTGACTATTTGTTGTCATGTATTCCTACTTGTCTAATCTTAAATGTTGCTTTCATGTGGTCAGTATATAATCCAATTTGATTACTTTCACTATTTGCAAAGTTGGTAATCTTTTTCTCTGATAAGAAGCTCGGCTTTTCCTTTCTCACTTTTTCTCTTTACCTATGTTTGCATTCTCCAAAATAAGGTTTCTGTGATTGCACTTAAACTCTTCCAGTTTTTTGTAGGTGACTTTATATCCTGCTGTCCTTTTCATATCGTAATTGAGATATTCATATTTTATTCTTTTACTGCTTCCTTAAATGTCTATCCTTTCATCCCAGATCCTTGCTGTAGTCTTTTATGCATGTCCTTGTAACTTGTAAATTATTTCTGGTCTATGGAAAGTTTGCTGTACTGGAGATATAAACCAACCCCTCAGCTTGCGTAGATAGTACCATTGCTGAAAGACCAGTGTCAATTTAAAAGCTTTGTATGCTTTTAGTATCTGAAAATAATGACTTATATTCATTTAATGTCAAAAATTCTCTGAGTTCCTTTGGATTTTCATGTCTGTAAGGGAAGCTCAATTTGCCTTTGATGTTGGATATTACATATATTACAGGGCCAGAAAAGACTGCTCTGATCCTTCTCAAAATCCCCTCATTTAATATATCCAAGGATCACACTTGCTGATCACAATGTTGAACTGGAAATTCACATTCATTTGATTAGCCATCAGGAGCTCAAATTTCTTTCTCAGCTGCTGCTTCCAGAGTAGACTCTCTTCCTGTCAGTATGGCCTTTGTCTTATTTTATTCCTACATGGATGAGCCTACAGAGCATACAATTAAGCATTGTCTTTTCCATATACTTCCCAAGTGATCCAAATTCAGTAGCAACCTGATCTTGTCATTATTTTGTGTTCGACCAAATTTTATTTCAGTGCCATATATTACTGCTAGGCTCCTTATACTTTTTCCCCAGTAACGTTAATAGTTTGTGAAACAAACAAACAAAACAAACCCAAAACTATTGCAAAAACCTCACCCCCAATTACACTGTCATTTTATTAAATGCTTCCTCGTTTGGCTGTTCCTTTTTAAGTGTAGTATAAGCTGGGCATCAGCTTTGATGCCAGCAATTCAGTATGTCCTGGAGGTTGTCAGGCATGAGTGCCTCCCTTTTCTTTGTGATCAGATACTAGGAATCACTCGCCATGTACACTGTTGGTGCTGCTTCCCACCACTGCTTCACTTTGCTGTCCCAGCCCAGCACCCACTGACGTTTCTGTGACTACCCGTCCAGTTCTCCAGAATTTCCACTGTACTCTAAAAAACCATCTCAAAGCGTAAGCGTGAACTCTTAATCCAAACCTTTTTGCAGTTTTTGGATGCAAGTTTTCCATACCTGTTTTTGGTTTTTTTAATGTAAAAAATGACTTGTTTAAGTAGCTGTTCAAACACACCCCCATCCTTATTTTGGTGAAGTGGAAAGTATTTCCTTGTGACAGGAGAGAAATCTGTCTCTTGCTTTTTCTTACCTATATTATGAAGCTGTACTGCATATTTCTGGTGTTTGTATGTTACTAACAATTACTGAATTTTTTGTCTGGGTGTAGAATGCCTCTGCTACTGGGATTCCTTCCACTTTTAGCACTCTTAGAAATCTTCTTGCTGTCTTGATCTCTCCATGCCACTGATTGATACTATGTCCTACTGTCATGCAAGGATATTTCTATAAATCTGGCTTATAATTTAGTTTCCTCCCTGTCAACTTCCTTGTTAATTACAGTGGAATTTGTGCACTTTATTTTAAACATGAAGAAGTAAGAATTTTTTTAAGTAAAATTCTTTAATCCTGTTTTTCTTAACTTTCTAACAGAAGATTCTCTTCTCTGTCAACCTCCTCTGCCCACAAGGAACAATTATGACAACATGTGTTTGGGTAGAGTAAGCTTATTAGTCTCCAACACCATATTTTATTATTTTATTTTATTTTATTTTATTTTATTTTATTTTATTTTATTTTAGGATATAATTTTTTTAATTTTTTTTTTAATTTTTATTTTTACTTTTCTGTTGTTGTTTCTTTCCTTCCAGTTCTCTGCTATTTCTGGTACCCTTGAGCGTCAGATAACAAACAGACCACTAAGTAGGATCACTCCTGGTTTTTATGCTTTTTTATTCCTTGTTTGAGGTTTGTTATTTCTCCTAGCTTTTTATGAGCATGAGCATCAGTCAGAAGATAAGCACAGTAGGAAGCAGGAGCTGTGCCATAAGGATTATGCTCCAGGGGACACTGCATGCTATTTTCTGATATAATTAATCAGGTGAAATGCACAGAGCCTTGTAGTCTGAAGAAATCCATTTTGAAAGGGGGTCTGTTTGGTTACAACTGTTTAGGAAGATGAGGATTTCTCCGTTCCTCCATAGACAAGATTTCAACAATTAAAGGACAACGGGGAAATACTTAGTAATACTAAGGTGCAAAGTGAGAAACTTAGGCAGCCTCAGCAGTCAGGCCATGATTTGTGTGCCATAGATATGTGAGTGGAATGCTGCAGGGCTTTTGTAGCCTCAGGCAAATGCAGGCTGTGAATTGCCCTGGGCAGAGCTCTGGGGTTGGGGGGCTTGGCTTGGAGGGCAGTGTTATTGCCCCCGAACCCTGAAGTACCTAGAAACTTGGTGGGCTAATTGGCCATGGTGAGCCATGGCTAGGGTGTTGCAGGATGAGGGGTGTATTGGTCCTGCTCCACACAAGACAGCCCCAGCGTAGGGTTTAGATTGGTCGGTTGGTTGGTTTTTTAAGGTGAAAAAACCAAACTGCGGTACTACAATGGCACAAGGCTCACAGACCCCACATCGTGGAAGTGGTGGCTGCACCACCTGTAGATTAGGATTTCATTTAGAGGATCTTCATGTAGTTAGGCAATATAGTCTATTGGCACATCACAGCACTGACGTAATTACGAGGAGAAATCAAAACACTGGGAGGCCCCGCTGGGAAGAAGGGCCTCAAGAGGCCCAGGAGGAGGTGCAGACCTGCATGACCCTGGTCATCTTTCTGGTATTCTGAACTTGGAGGGTCACTGTATAAAGAGAGCCCATGCTGAGGTCAGGATATGCTGTGATTTACCTGGAAAATGCCTCTGCTGTTTCAGTTCACAGTGCCACTGAACATCAGTGTAGACTGTCCTGGGAGCCATCCACTTGAAAGGTTTGCTATTAAACGCAGGTTAATTGCACCTTTATTTGAAGGACTGGAATAGATGCAGTTCCAGGAGTCAGGAACTGCTCAACAAGAAGGATTAGTATTGTCCTATCCTTGTTTGATTTGGCATATGTGGGAGTAAAAAATAAAAATTCTTGGATGTGGCCCAGTTTAATTTTAGGTCAGGGGAAGCTCTATATTCTTCCAACCTGGCTATTTTAATTGTATTATGAACATATCCCTGCAGGTTTGGCCACTTTATGACCAGACCAACTTCACTGTAAAATATGCCATCTATTTAATTTTGTTTTTTAAAGGGAGAAATATGGAAATTAACAGCTCTGCTTTGTCTAGGTCTCCAAAGTACAAAACCATTTTTATTCTAAATTTGTAAAAAGAATTCTTTCTCTCATGTGGGACTGCCTCTGCCAAACCAGGTACCTCAGCGCTGTTAAAGGCATAAACCTTTTCAAATACTTCTAGGTAGCCTGGAATGAGGTCATGTGGGTTCCGTGTCTTTTAATATACAATATTATAGGAAGGACACTGATGGGAAAGAAAAAACTATTTTTCTGTTTTGAGATGAAATGCCTTTACACATACACTGAGAGGAGTAGTAGGAGAAAGTGAGAAAATACAAATGATTAATAGTTTTTAATGAATATTTATAACATGTATTTTAGCAGGACTGTACAAGTGTAAACCAATTCCTTTGCCACCTGCAAAGAAATTGTCTGGTTTTATTTTTATTAACCATGGGTAGGTAGTACAGGGAATTTTTACTACTTATGTGAATCCTAATACATGGAAGTATTTTCATTGTTGTATTTATTTAGAAACTCTGCAATTTTGCTGGGGAGAAAAAAAAAAAAATATTGAGCAGACTTACGTAACACTCATATGATCATTCCTAACAGAGCTAAAGCTTTTTGGATCCCTGTTCCTAAAGAAATCAACTGAACTTTTTGCATTCTGTTTGGTTTTCTTGTGGTTTTGTTTGTTTATTAATAGGGGACTGGGAGGTGTACTGCATGTAAACCATCAATGCAAATAGCTTTTCAGCAAACTTTTCCATTATTTTGGTGTTGTAGTATTTTGGTGTTGTTCATGGTGTTGTAGTGGTATGATTTTTAAAAGATTGGATTCTGTTCAGTGATTAACACGGAACGTTGGTCCTTTCTTATTTTTGTCTTTTAAAGTTCTCATAAGTAAGAAAGCATTCGCTGAGTGCGAAGAGAAGTCCTGTGTCAGACTTATACACCAACTCCTAGGCTTTTTGTGCAAAGAGAATCTTGGCTTTCAGTAATACCTGCAAAATATTTCCTGAAGCGAAGCAGCTATCAATACTCTACAAAGTGAGAAGTTTCAGCTGGGAAAAGTGGTCCAGCCATACAAACTGAAAACCTGATGAATATGTGCACTTCATAGTGAAATGCTGGGCAACGCAACGCCCAATGCAGTCTTCGCTGACTATGTAGTACTGCTGAAAAAAAACCCCAAAACAGCACAATTTTTTTAAGATAGCTATGAGCATGAAACTGTGTCTGGAAAACCAGCGGAGACGTCTGTACTGTTTGGTCCAGCAGAGCTTGGATCTGGCCTTCAGCAGTTGTTGATGTCAGCTAATAGCATGAACACAAGAAAACTGTCTACAAGATTCGGTGTGTAGTTTGTTTTAAGTGCAAGCAGAAAGACAGGAGGACATTGGTAAAGCAAGTAATACATTAAGATACACAATTACCAAGGCTGGCGTAAGCGTCCCCAAGTCTCAGTGGCTGCATTTGTGCTTATTTGACATTGATATAAAATCAGAAGTCAGACCTGAGGCGAATACAGACTTGGACAACTTCCAAATGAAGTCAGTTCATTTTGAAAAACCATTAGTTATTGGGCCTAAGTAGTCCTGAAGGCTTCATGTTTTAAATATGAATAAATACCTGGTGGTCTCCAAATGCTGTAGATAGCACTTGGAATGGAGAATTAGTATTCACTTTCTGTATGGGAAATAGAAAACATGATTATTTAAGTTAGACATAAACAGTGTGGGTGACTTCAGTTTTGCGAAAGTGTCACGTCTGAGGTTTCACATTTAATTTTATTTCATAAGGCAGCTCCTCAGATAGTGGAGATGAAAAGTATTCCACTGTGATCAGTAGAAGGATCACAGATTTCATGAGCTCATGATGTCAACTTCAGCACTTGTTCAAGAGACAGTTTGGCCTGTCACTGTTGAAAACTGACATGGATTAATACATGTTCTGAAAGTGGCTTTTATTTACACAAGCGAGAGATGTGTGTTTTGAGTTCTTCTTATCAATTATAGGCCTAATGTGGAAAACCCTATGTCACTGGTTCTGATTTTAACCTTTTGATTCATAAGGAAGAAACAGCTCTCTCAGGATATCCTAACACTTGGGGACCAATTATTTGCTCTTATTTTAGCTCTATAGGCTATCAGAAAGTAAAATAACACAACACACTCTGGTTTCAAGGCATGTTAAATAAAACATGTGCCCAGTACTGTATACACAAAGTGAAGAACATGTTTCAGGAGAAAGGCAGCACTTTAGTATTTGACATCGGTAAATAAACATTGTGGTAACTTTGACCAAGAAAGACTGATTTTTCATTCACGTGTGATCAATGTTACTCTTTTATTCCACTGTTTCACTAAGACTACATCATGTACAGTACTCCAGGATAATCAGTCCACAAATATATTAAGAGATGAAAGAAAGGCAGTATATCAGTGTAAATATCCGTGCCTTTAAATGAACTGCGTGCTTTACATGCAGTGGCTGTTTCTGGGATGCAAGGTCAGCAGCTCTCGCTTTGAGCAAAGGATTCTACACGCTGGAGAACTTGGAGGCAAAATTGCTATCTCTTAGGATTGCTACTAGTGTCTGAGAGGAAGGCTGAGGCAGACGGATCATGCTAAGCTGAAAGGAGACTTTCCTCCTTCATTCCTGGAAATGTCTCTGCCCTCGCCTTCATCTGGGCATGGGGAAACTTAGAGGTCCAGGCTAAGATCCCAGAGGGATTTGCCAATAATGAGACAGGCCTGCGGTCAGGATGCATCAGTAGCCTACATCGGTGTTCATGAGCTGAGACTGGAAGTAGGATGTATAACCAAAGGTCCCAGCCATCAGGAAGTTGCAGAAACATGTGCCTGTGTTGCTGTATCACTCTAATAGGCACAAAACTGAGCTGTAGTATCTAGACAAGCTGTTTTTACCCTTGTAGCTCCCTTTGATGTGCAGAGATTTAATGGGTTCAGAAGGATTTCAAGGAGCCTTATCATGAAATGCAGCTCTAATGCTAGACCAGGGTCATCCGCCTCTACGAGGCTCCATGCTCACTTGTCCAAAGTCTTGCAATGAGACACTGTGGCTGCTGGCTGCTCCAGTGCCTGGGGAGGAAAGATCTGGGGCTTCAACTTTGAATGCCCAGCGCTATCATTTTTAAGGTGCCCATTTGCTTGAAGACAACCAGCTTGCTCTATTCAGAGAAAATGTTATTGTATTTTTTAAAGAAAAAAATCTTGGCTGACCGAACAGGTTTGCCTGTGTTCTGCTAGCTCTAGTAATACTGGAGTGCGGAAAGCAATCAGCCCTGGAGTTTTAATAATACATGGAGCTGCAGGTTTGCTTTGCAAGTGGATGGGATTGTAATAGTGTCTGCTGAAACTATTCCTGCCAAAATAAACACAAAGAAAGATTTCTTTTCCAGGTACCAAAGGCTCACTTCAGCATTTGCCAGGGAACACATTTTACTTTTCCTATCTTCTCTTCTGCCTATTCCGGACAAAGAAGGCTCTGCAGACAGGTAACTATCAGTCAGCATCTTGGTACTGGGGGACTGCCTGACAAATGGTGGGCTGCAATCATTTATGCAGTTTTCTCTATGTGTTTGGGAAGGGCTTTACTTTTTTGTTTCAGCATTTTAATAAGAGCTCAGGGCTGGGGCCTGCATTTTTCTATAGTAAGCTCACAAAGTTGGATTCCCCCTGGACTTGCAAACCTTGGCCACATTCATCTTTTACGTGAGCCACTCTGTGCAGCTGATTCTTCTGATGTTTATTTTCCTTGATTTGAAATAATTCTCATTTCCCTCTGAGGAAACCTTGCCTGTTAATGACTGCTAGCTGTAACATGCAGGCAAGTATCCTCAGGTCTTCTCCCATGGTTCTGTCTCCCCTCATCCATCACCCCCAGACATGAGGTCAGAGGTTGCCATGAAGTGGGGGGAAAAAATCATGCTTTTGAGGAATTGAATTGTTTTGCTTAAGAACTTTGTCCTGAGGTTAGGTATTGAGGCCTCCTTGGCTAAAGTGGTCTTCTCTGCCGTAGGAATGGAGACCCAAAATTTCCCAGTGGTGAGGTCACAGCTTTGGGCATACTGATATCAAAACCACATGCTTCCATACTGACTGATAATTAGGAGATGCTCTGTGCAGTTGTGCCACTGTATTTATCCTTGTGCCTTTGAGTCTGAATTTGTGCCTGTACTTACAAATGTCTGTGAAAGCGAGATGAAAAACCTGAATCCAGATCCTGTCTCATTCAGCTGCATGGGTTTGTTGTCCCGCCAAATCTGTACCCAGAGCCTGGATCCAAGTAGAGGATGAATCCAAGAGGGTTCCTCTGCTCAAGATGGGGGAGTAGCTGGGAGTGGCAGTGAACTAATGCTAAGTTTCAGGGTTACAGGGTTTCAGGGTTACACCTGGATGAGACAGAGTTTTCTCATAAGTTGAAGCAGGCTCAGGCTGTTTTAGAGATTCACACATGGTTAGAAATGGCAGTAGGCAACATCCAGGATGCCATGAAAAAACTCGAGAGTTGCGACATTTGCATTTCAGTGTATAGAACAAAGGATTTCAATTACTTTTAACTAAAGCTGACATAGTTTGTTGGTTTGACTAGGCTGGCTGGCCTTCTCAACTTCTGGGTTCTTGTCATCATATTTTGCTGTTTCATTTATCAGTCATTCCAAGAAAATGGTGTCATCCATGCAGATAGGTAAGTATAGCATAAGTGTAGGCCATGTTCTCTGATTTCCTCCAGATCCTTTACCTTATCAAGAATAAAAAATTCCTTTATTTTCAATTATAAATACCATAAAATTTCAGAATACTTTACTGGGTGGCAAGTTTAAAGTACTATTCTCATTTGACTATGATATCCGTAGCTGAAACTTGCTTTCGAGCCCACCAGGCCTATGTTTCAAGAAATTTACTCTTAGAAAAAGCTCCCAGTCTTTCTAGGAGATGAAGCTCAGAGTATCTTGCATCCATGCATAACACCAGATTATTCTGGATAGCAACCAACAACCTTTGTCTGAGTAGCCATTGCTCCTAAGGTAATGATCACTTCTCTTCAATTGGACTTGCCAGTGGTGAACTTGGTGACTATCCTGTATTATCAGAGCCTTCTTGTAACATAAGGGACTCCTGCGTCTTCTCCAGGCCTTCGATAAGAATTCAGATATTCAGATTTACCATTTTTTCTGTTTATCTTAATGGAAAAAGATACTTGTGATGCCTGATGTGATAAGAGAAATCCTGTCATGATCTGATATTATTTAATCTGAATGTGAAGATTAGTCCTCTGTTCCCACTTTTGCTTTCTCCTCTCCCTTTTTTCTCTGTAGTATAGTAATGATTTTTCCTTCTCCTTTATTTTTATCATGCAGGTAGACGAAATGCTTTTTAATCTTTGCTGAGTGGCTGGTGTCCAACATAGGTACATATTTGTATTTAATATTATCTCTTTTCACCTAAATGCTAGAAGACAATCTGAATAAAACTAAACATTGACATCTAAACATCAGTTAAACATCAAACTTTCAACTTCCTGTAGTCATCCAGGGGTTCTTTCGTCATAAGTCATGCTGCTCTCTCCAATGGCTCAGTGCTTCACTTATGAAAATTCATGTAGTTCAAAAGTGTTACAAAGGAAACATTACATCAATAGCTAGGTGCAAAGCAACAAACACTGGGAAGTTAAGCATGTACTAACAGATGATGTATGCAGGTGTTGAACACTTAGCAGGTGATGGTGGCTATCTTCTGGTTCCACTGAAGTTTCTGTTACAGTCACTAAAATTTGAACTTGACACAAATAGCCTGTTAAGTTTTCAAAGGAAGGTTTTCTCAGGCTGAAATGCAGGCAACAAAGAACAGGGACTGATAATATTTAAACAAGCTGTCAAGTTAAAGGAATTTTTTATCCATAATTTGTTGTTGTTGTTTAGGGTGGGTTTTTATGGTTTGCTTTGTTTTTGGGTTTTTGTGGGTTTTTATTTTTAATAAGTTGAGTAATTTTATTCTTACTTTAAAGTTATAGAGGGGCCTGGAGGAGGTGAAGAACATCTATTACTTTTCCCAGAGATAACCAGTTTTAACAAACATCTTTAAAAGAAATACATTCAGGATATGAGGTTAAAATTACAATGTATTATTTTTGCTGACCTGAATTACCTCTTTAGTTGGCTCTTTAATAGGGCTTCTTAAAAGAGAAGTTTGAAGAAGCTCTGTTATTGGAAATCTCGTGATTGTATGAGGACAGTGCTGGAGTATTGCCATGGTACTTTGACACGTTGTCATCCTAGTAAATGACCCAGGTGTTGAAATTCAGTGTGGAGTGATGGATTTTGCAAAACTTTGCCGTGTGTTTCAGCCCTCTTGACAAGCAAAGCATTATCTGATGGTATGTCACATGGAGAGGAATGGAAGGAGACAAGGGAAAAGAGAATGTGGGCTTTGTATGAACTATGGTATTTGAACTAAAGCTGTAGCTGAATAAAAACTTGCCTGTGAGTTTACAAACATATAATTAAGACCCTTTCTGCTATCTAAATCCTATTTCTTGCCTTATAATTTTACGCTAAAATGCATTACTGTTGCTTTTAGACTTTCATAATAACTCTAGTAGCCACAGAGAGAACTAAATGCTGTTTGTTTATTTATTTGTGAAACAAATTATGCCCCTCTCCAAGCTTCACTGTGTAATTTGCACTGGCTTTGCAGATCACAAGAATGCACACGCTGGTTTGAGTACTCCCCTCTCCTTGGAATTAGAAGGTGAAACAGCCGAATTGCCATGCAAGTGGCTATGATTTTAGTGCAACAGTTCCAGCTCATTATATCTCCGAAAGTCAGAAATAATTTGTCACAACAGAGTTCTCCATTTGAATCTGCAGTCTGTGCCTGTAGTGAATAAAACATGGCTGTCAGAATTAAAAAGGATAGAGTTACAGTAACACACTCTGAGTACTGCTGAGTATGATTCAGTAAAATTATGGATTTTTCCCCATTTGTCACTAGTGGTTAATTTTGTTTAACAAATACAGTAGACAGTTTTTGGTTACACTGGTTGCCTATCTAGAGCAGATGGCCTTTGAAATGTACCCCGTGACATTTTCATTTGGTTTCTGTGAGTTTGCATTCTGGTTTTATATATATTTTCCCAGTTGCACAGTATAGATACCATTCAGCAGCATAGTCACAGTTGCCACTGGACATCTTCATCATTTCTGCTTACATTCATATTCGCCTCAGCCTCACCCAGCTGAAAAATGTGCTCTGTGCCTCTAAATGATGGTGTTTGGAAATCTGGCCAGGGTTTTCTACAGGGCGAGGCAAAATTCAGGGCTGACCCTGAAAACTTGCTGAGTTATCAGTTCATACCAGATGAAAATGATCCAGCTTTGCCCTAACTAACTGTTATGTGTCAGATTTAAGAAGATACATGCAACTACTTTGTGTTGATCATACCAGTATCATCTCAATTAGGCATGAAGAGAAGAAATTTCATCTGGAACTAAATGGTGTCCTTTAAGACCAGCAAAGTGAAGTTTTTACACCAAAGGAAATCTACCTCACAGTAAGCAGATTTCTGCCTCATTCCATACGGAGTGCAATGGGTGATGGTGTCCCCTTCCAGATCCTGGAGCAGGGCTGGCTCTGCTCCCTGTGGGGTTCCTAGCTAACCTGGAGAGTAAGGTTGTGTAGGAGAAAAGACCTTATCTGCCTCTCACACCCCCAGCCCGCTCATAAACTCATATGAACATGTGCAATGAAGATGTTATGATGCGGATCCTGTCCAAGTGCTCTATGGGTTACAGGGACAAACCTGGCTTGAGGAGCAGGCTGAACCTCCAGAGCCTGGAATATGTCCATGTGGTTTTCTTTCTTCCTGCCTTATTCCTCACTGCTTGGCTGCATATGAGTGCTTCTGGGATTCTAACTTCTGGGCCTCTGTATGGATTCCTGTGCCTCAGAAAAGCCTGTGCAGGGAGTCAAAGCTGAAAATCTTCCCTGAAGATTTGGCTTGCTGTAAAGGACTGTGGGATGTACTCTACGTTTTTCATGAAAGTGTTAAACAAGTGACAAGTAAAGGCATGTAGGAAGAAGACAAAGCATCCCTCACTTGAAGTATTGCCATGTCCTGGGTTCAGCTGATGCTCAGCAGTGCCTTTCTTCCCATTGACCTCAAGCACTTATACCAGCTGAGCATCTAGCCTGGCTCTCAAACCTTTTGCGCATTTCCACCACCAGTACATGAGATAACTCTTCTCGCCAGGGGTGTGCAGGAGAAATGGTCCATGTTGAGCAGATCAACTTCCTGCACCAGCTACTAAGAAGGAGAAAAAAAACTACTACAGCTGAACTCAGGACGCCTGTATACTGACATAGGTACATGATGTAGTGGGTGTATGGGCAATCTGATTTTCAGAGTACACTGCTGGCAACTGCATCACATGCGAAAAAGTGGGCTGAAAGAGAGAGGCAAAGAGGTTTGTTAGACACCGAATAGGCCTTTCTGGTGTTTTGCCTTCTCCCCTTGCTTAGTTTACACTTGCTATCAATTAAAGTGCTCAAGTAGCTCAAGGGCTTGTTTCCAGTTGCACCTGTGCTGATGGACAAGATTGAAGCAGGTTAGCTCAGCTTTATCATGTCCTTCAGCAGTGTCTGTAATGAGGCAGGGAGGAACAGGCTGGGAATTCAAGGAGCAAAAGTTTATATCTCTGCTCTTTGCTGCTTGGTTGGCAATACCACAGGAAAGTGAAAAGCTATATAAACAGCAGGCACTTTTAACGTGATTATACCATACCTTAATGCTACTTCTATCTCTGCTACAAATCTGCAGGAGGCATGGCATTAAAAAGAAAACTCACAGCAGACAAGGAGGAGAGCATTCGTAATATGCTTAATTTTCTATGAAAGCAAATAGTAAGCAGACAAAACCACTGCTGACAGAATTAAAGGTATGCTGGTCGCAGCTTCTGAGTTGTTTTGAAATGCATGAGGAACCAGGCATATAAAATGATACCTGTCATCCCAGGTCAGCTTCTCTCTTTCAGACTTACTGTGCTTGGGCCAGCCGGCCAATCCTGCTGCGACATTTTGGACTGTCAGTCTGTCTGCTCTGTCTTTTTCTTCTAGGTGCTGATTCCTGCTGTGGTTCCCTGTTTTTAAATTTATTTCTGAGGACTCTGTACACTTCAATAGAGAAACAGGCCAGTTCTGAGAACAAAAGTGTGTGGTGTTTGTTGTTCAGGGTCATGAATGTGGGTGGCATTTCTAATTGTACATGGTCTGTCACCTTTTTGTATACTTAATTATCCATCCTCCCTTTGTGAATTTACAGAGAAAAACTCTGTTTTGTGGTTTGTGGTATAAAAGAAAAATGTAAGGGTTCCACAATTCTGGATTAATATATACTAGACAGGTTTTTTTTAAGGATCTTGTGAGTCCCCTATTTGACAAATTTCTTTTTCAGATAAAGGTAGTGTGAATACCACTGAAATAAATTTCAAAGAAAACCAGCTGTGCTGTGGATAATTTTCTTCCCCACTATATTAGTCTGACCATGGATAAATGGGTTTGTCACTTGTTTAAAAGAAAAATGCTGCAGAATTCAAGGGTAGGATGCTAGGCGAAATAATTTTCAAGGGTCTTTTCACTGTAAGCCTGGGCATGTGTACAGAAAATGCAGTGTAAAGTAATTACAGTATCTTAAAATACTGTGTAATCAGTAGCTAGAGCAGACAGTGTAGTCCAAATGCTCTTCAAATGCAGGTGAATGAATAGGTAAACCCCAGTGTACTCCATTACAATTACATTTAGGAAAAAGCTTTGTCGTGTCTGGCCAACCATGTTGTTAAAATAGAGGACATGTGACTTCTTACAATTTCCTCTCACTCAGTTGGGAGCAGCACCTAGCTGTGAGTAACAGTGGAGAAAGGAAGGTACACAGGTGAAAAAAGGAGAACATTGTGAAGACACACCAGACACAACCATATTTAATTTTTTATTCCAATTTCTTTCTTTGGCTCCCAGTCACCTCCTGCAATCTGCTGCATAGGGACTCAGGGCAGCAACAGCAGGAAACTCCTTCAGGCTTTCCTCCAGCTGTGATTGCTGGTGCTCTCTGTTACCCAGACACTGGTGCTGCACACCCCCAAGTAGCAGTACGAATTACTCCTAGAAACAAGCATTGCCACATGGAGAAAGCTTTTGTGTGGAACAGCCCTCCATTTGGGTGACATCAGTTGCCAAGTAAGTGTCATCACAGTTTGTTACTCAGTATGTTGTCTCCCTACGAAATATGAAGAAGTATGCAATGTCTCAGTATTAATCTCCAGTACCCTCAAAAGACTCAGCAGAGCCAGCTGAGGCAGTGCCTCCCCCATTGTTGTCCTGGAACAGCTGCTTTCCCCAGAAACTATGAAGATGTCTCTTCTGAGATGAAGGTGGAAATAAAAGCTGAGGGGGCTTTATGGCTTTCAAGAAGTTCTGATTCCCAGGTGGGAAGGTTAGAAAGGCTGGGACCTTGCAATGCGCAGCATTGCACAGCTCTGCAGGCTCATAAACACAGCTCACCATGAGAAGGGACAGGGGCCTGACAGAGACAAACATGAAAGGAAGAGTAGTGTAGAAAATTCAAGAAAAAGAAAGAGAAATTTAAATACTTGTGAGAGATGGGTATCCCATGTAGCCAGTTTGGAAAATGAATATCTACATTTTATGTTACTGTATTTTGATATTCACAAAAGCACCTGTTTTTCAGAGTGCTAAAAGCTCAGGATTGATAAAATGACCTGAAACATTCAAAGTTTAATATCAAGCACACCCTTTAGAAAAGCTCAGTCTTAGTCTAATTCTATACCTCAGCCAGTATCAGAAAATGCTCTTTGAAGCAGTTTGTATCTTTGGAAGAGTTTGACTACTCTGGTTCTTTATCAGTGGGTAGATTCAGGGAAGAAATCCTCAGGTTGGTGGAGTCAGGACTCAGCTTGTATTCATTTTCCTTATCCACTGTTCTTCCACTGACAGAAAATATTTGCTTGTTGCTACGTGAAGACCTATTACGCAGAAATTTGAGCTTTGTCCTATTAGGGTTAGAAAGCTGATGCATTCCAGATGCAGCATCAAGAAGCCAAATGTGCTACTGAGGAGTTAAACCCTTGTTTTGTGTGCTTCAGCTGAAAAAAAAGAACTGAGTAGCTTTTATTAATAATGTGTATTTAATTATGGATCTGAGAGTTGGAAATAAAAGTAATAAAAGTAATAAAAGAAAAGAAAATGGATAAAACCCAAACACACCTAAAAAAGTTTTACATCGTTAAAATCCTGAGGGAAAACAGAGACGTGTTATATAGTTGTGAGGAGAGACACTTGGGGCAAGTCAGGAGCAAATGCGAAAACACTGTACATAAAATACCTCTCAAGAGACAGAAGTCTCCATGGTATGTAGGTATTTGAGCTCTTCAAGGCAAGGACTGTCTCTTACTTTGTTTTTGATCAGGACTGAAAATGATTTTCAATTTCCAGGTGAGGTTTTAACTACAGTCATAATGTAAGTAATGAGCAGTAATAACTCCTGAGTGTGAATCTACAGCTGTTGATTATAGAAAAGGCACTGATGACTTTTGAGAAGGCTTGCTGGCCATCTGTGGACAATCTAGACATCTGGTTGTGCTCCAAGAAGACCAAGTGGAAAACCAGGTTGCCTGTTTTGCATTTAATTACTGCTTAAAATCTATGAGCGCATTGTGATGCAACCTTTGCAAGTATCAGTGGTGATTACAGTATTGCAATACTATTGCAATACTATGCACCTTGAGACTACAGCTTAGATTTATCTGGAAAGTACCAATGCAGAATTTGGCAGATTAGTTTTGATTTTGCTTCCAGTATGCATTTCTCAAGGAGCTCATGATGTAAATGCTTTGCTGTTCAGTCTTTTAAGTTTCTGGTTTGAGTTTGCCCTTTAAACAGCCTGCAACCTGTTTGCAGCCACCCCTCCTTTCTATTCTGGAGTGCCATGGCAAAGGTAGGAAGGATTTAGAGACTCATTTGGAAGTACAGAAAAGGTTAAGCCAGGAAGACTTTTCCATGAGGCTACCAGGCTTGTTCCTTGCTCCTAGCTTTAGGAAAACTGGGATTTATTGAACTTCAATATGTGTTCAAAGGCCTGCTGATTTCTTAGCCTTTTGAGAGCATAGAAAGATTTGCCAGTGGGGCACATTTAAAAAGACTGGTGGATGTTTGAGTAATCCCCAGTTTGGGGAGGGTCAGTGTAGCCTTTGTAAAAGGAAGCTTGGCTTAACAAACCTGATAGCATTCTCAAAAGAGTCTTAGAGGCACCTGGATAAGTCATCCCATTGAGCTATTATTGTTAGCTTTCCAGAGGCTTTTTACAGACTTTTTCACCATGAACTTTTAAGGAACCTAACATAAGACAGAAGATGCTTACATGGATAAATACTTGATAATTGTAAAATATAGGATGTATGAATAAATCACGAGTTCTTGAAGTGCAGTGAGGTCAGCAGGGGATTAAGTGTGGATCTGTGGTGGGACCTTTAATGTTCAGTGAGCAGTGACATAAGAAAATTTATTGCTGAAACTGAATTACTCAAACCAGCAAAGATGAAGGACATCTGCAAAGAGATGTGGGAGGATCTCCTGGATGCCATTCAAGGTAGATAAAAATAATGCGATACAAATGGGGAAAAAAGCCAGTCTTTAAATCAACCCGTTAAAAGGCAATTTCTGAGCTGACCATTACTACAGGATTGTAATTGTGGGCACACCACAGGTGTTTGAAAATATCAGCTCAATACTCAACAAAGGTCAAGGAAGCATGTAAAATAATAGCAGTTATTAAGGGAGAAAACGAAACAGAGAATATAGTTTTGCTATTCATTTAAATCCATGTCTCTCTATTGTTTTAGTCCTTTCTTACTGTGAACTAGAAAAGAGCCAGAGAAGGCCCACAAAGGTACAGAACATCTTTCTAATGAGTTGTTGCTAATGATGTCAGGGACGCTGCATGAAGTTGATGAATTGGGTCTGCCTCGGTGCGCCAGGCCTTTCCCTGGCTCAGCTGGGGCTATGACTAGGGCTAGCTACTGTGTACTTGTTTTAAACTTGTCCCAGAGCGTGGCTGTGAAAGGCACTGGTATTTAGTGGATGTGAGGACAAGGCTGTAAAAATAAACAGAAGTAATTTTGGTGAAAGTATCCACTCCACTTCATAGCATCAGAATCAACCCTACTGTAAATAGATCCATTTTCTTTCCATTTTTAATTTTTTTAAAAAGTGTCTTCTTAAAAGCTTGTTTTCCATGTTGTTTGTCAGGCGTAAACTAACTCATTGCCACAAGCAAATAGCATGTAAAGCCTAGGAATAGAGTGTGAACCAGATTTTACACTAGGCTGCCTCTCTTCCTTACAAACCAGCAAGCTGCAGCTGCAGAAGTGAAATTTTATGTCTCTTCGTGTAGTAGAAAAAGGGAAAAGCTCTGTGCAATCACCTGTCTCTGGTGAACAGGAGAGACAGAGGACAGAGAGCCATTTTCAAGGTAGAATACCCCCAGTTAAACTGCCAAGATCTAACGTTCCAGATGCAGAGGGAGTACATTTCCCACTCCTCCTGTTTTGTTTGTTTTTTTTTTTTTTCCCAGTTTGCAGCCTCTCTTTTTTTTTTTTTTAATTAATTTTTGGCAGTAATATAACCCCTGGAATCCTGCCATTTACTGCTTTAAAAATTTCTCTTGAAAAGAAGGAGGGAGGCAGGGAGAAAGCAAGGGGTAAAGGGAGTATGAAAACCTAATGGAGCTGATTGCAAGGGTACAAAACTAACATTTTTTTCTGCAAAAATAATCTGTAATTCATTTTTGTGATGAGTCTATTTTTATGTAGGGCCCTGTGGCAGACCAGATGACTGTTCAGTAGAGATTACTGGTGATTTCAAAGTAACAACAGGACAGCTAGGCAGACCTAAACATATTGATATTTTAAGGGGTTTGCTTAAAGAAGGCTGTCAGTGTAACATGATAATTCCTTAAACCTTTAAAGCATGAAATGTTTATAGTTAAAAAGATTCAACCATGGAAACACATACATATTAAAATAAAGATTCTTCTTGTTTTGAGCTGAACAGTATCATAGATGATGAGTAAAGGGCACAGCTTCCTCGTCCTGCCCCAGCAAGATGCACCATCTGGTCTGTGTTTCCAACAGAGATTTGGGCCAGGTCTCTGCTCATTGTGTTTGCGTTGGAAGGGAACTTCAAAGGTCATGCAGTCCAGCCCACCTGCAATGAGCAGGGCCATCTTCAACTAGATCAGGTTCCCCAGAACCACATCCAGCCTTGGCCTTGAATGTCTCCACAAATAGCACATCCACCACCTCTCTGGGCAATCTGTGCCGCTGTTTTACCACCCTCACTGTAAAAAATGTTTTCCTCACACCCAGTCTGAATCTCATCTCTTTTAGTTTAAAACCATCACCCCTTGTCCTGTCAAAACGGCCCCTGCTAAAAAGTCTCTCCCCATCTTTCTTACAGGTCCCTTTTTGAGAACTGAAAGGCTGCTATTGCAGCCCCAGGTGTCCCTGGAGCCTTCTCTTTTCCAGGCAGAACAACTCCAACTCTCTCAGCCTTTCCTCATCGGGGAGGTGCTCCATCCCTCTGATCATTTTTGTGACCCTTCTCTGGACTCTCTCTAACAGGTCCATCTCTTTCCTCTACTGGGGATTCCAGATTTGAATGCATAGAGCACGTTGCATAGAGCAGAGTGTACTGACCTGGTGGCCACACTCCTTTGAATGCAGCCCGAGATATGATTGGCCTTCTGACCTGCAAGTACACCTTTCCTGCTCATGTTCAAACTTTCATCCACCAGTACCCCCCAAGTCTTTCTCCTCAGGGGTACTCTTAATCCCTTCATTTACCAGTCTTTGTTGATACCTGGGATTGCCCTGACCCAGGACCCTGCACTTGGCCCTGTCGGACCTCATTATTGTTCCCTGTGCCTTGGAGTAGATGGAATTGGGGTAGCCTTTCCCTGCCCACTTCCTTGGCACCCCATGCACCTACTGCTGCCCTCATCCGGTGCTCAGCATCAGCCTTGTGGAAGCTGAGTGACCATTTACAGCAAGATGGGACTGCTGCAAGCTTCTGTGCATCTCTTCCCTGGAGGATGCAGAGTAAAGGAAAAGTTACATGAATCCCTCTCTACACCTGTGTCTTACTGCAAGTTTGGAAAGGATAGCTATAAAGCGAGCAGTAGAGATATTTCTGGTCATTGTTTCTGCTTCAATGGAGAGACCTTGGAAGGGAGGATGTGTCATCGCAACTTACTGATAAAAGCAGGGGTATACATGCCAGCCACTGGGAAATAGTGGTAGTGGTGGTCTGCAGTTTTAGCAGTTAGGAATTAATAGAGTACCATCATCAGTCACTGCACTGAACTTTACTGGTAACAAAGTTCATCCTTCACCATACTCTGCTTTCCCATTGTAGGCCTTTCCTGCCTGCTGGTCATGGCCTCAGTGGCTGCCTGCACGGCTGTGCTGCCCTTTATCCAGCTCATCAGTTTCCTCCCCTAAAATCAAATCCCCTACAATTAATACTGATAGACACAAGCTTCCTCTTTTTTATTCCCTACTGTAATTGGTTCACTCAGCTTTTTTCCAGTTGGTTTCAGCTGAAGCCCCAGTTGGGCTGGCCAACTTCCAGGTGCTTGGAGAGGAAATGCAGCGTTTACCTTTGTGTAGCACTGAGTAACAAGATATGTACCCTATGGTCCATATTTTCAGAGGGAAGAGGAAAAGGGGTAAAAAATGGAGGCCAAAAATTATTCTTGTGTAAAGAATATGGATGTTTTCTGTCTAAATATGCTGCACCATGCACATCCTGATATTCTCAAGCAGGATATCTTTAAATGGATACTGACAGCTGATTTATGCTTGGTACTAAGTTGTTTTTGGAGGGACATATGTGTAAAAGAAAATGTGAAAGACATTATGGCAAAATATAAAAGGAACTGTTGTTTTCTTAAATGACCACAGGTTTCTAAAATTTGAACATCTCTCTTCAGTGTTGGAAAACTATAGCAACAACATTGTTCTGTTGCACAAGACCTACTAAAATAATGGCAGGAAGAAACAGAAGTAAAATTTATTTTTTCCATTGTCCTGCAGGAGGGGAAAGGAGGCTGCAGGTTGTCACACAGTGCAGCTTCTGCTCAAAATGGGCTCCACCACATTCATCTGGTTCAATCATACTGTCTATCTGAAAGAGGCAAAGGGTACTTTTTTGAGGCGATAGCTAAACTGTCCTTTTAAACTGAACCACACTGCAGGCTGTGAAGCAGCACAAGCCTTCCCTGGAAATCAGTTAGTGGGAAAGTATGGACCACTGTAAGTTGCAAAAATACACTGTTGCTCATCTTTCTTGTGTCTCAGGTGCTGATGCTACCAAAGAGGTAGCAGTCAGTGCTGATGATGGTGAATGAGGACTAGCCTTTTGTCCACACATATCTTTGTAAAGTCCTGCCTGGACTGTTGCAGGGTGACAAGGTTCCAGCTGCTGCAAGTAGTGCAACTTGGGAAGAGCAGCTCAGCAACGTGAAACTAGTGGTGCAGAGGCCCACTTACTATGCTTGGGGGATTTTGCTTTGGGCAAAGTTTAGAGGAGTGGCTGGAGTGAATTAGGTGACCTCCTGGGAGGTATCTGCTGGTCTAGTTTTACTTCAAAAGAAACCAGTTGGTGCCCTCTGGGGCTGCTCTTGCCATGGTAAATCAAGGTGTGGGAAGTGGTGGTGCTGTCATGGCACCACCATGAGATGCCATGAGATGCCGTGCTCTCAAGCACTAATGTAAAAGACACCAAAATATTCTGTTTAACAGCAGCTGGGCAAACAGTCCCGAGGGCAGAGGGGTCCCTGCATAGCAGTGATTCCTGCGCCACCCTGTCCCCATCAGTCCCTAGCATTCATGCGTTTTGGAGCACATCCCCACAGAGCTGCTGAGAGCTGTCATGCTCTTGGTAAAAAATAGTGACATTTATTTCACAACTGGCTGTTTCTATATGTGAGCAGCCTCCACCTTATCTCTGAGGCATTTTTTAAATTCCCAGCATTGTAGCATGCTCTCTTGCTCTCCCAGGCATCTCACATAACTGTGTGCCTCCCTGCCATGCGGTGCTAAGCAACTTGTTACTGTATGTCTGAGGGAAAGTCTGGAATAACCTTAATTTTCTATTTAAAAAGCAGCTGCTGGTCACTGCAATTGTCTAATTGTTCGTTGTCCAAATGTCCCCAAAGGAATGTTTTATAGTTGATCTGCCCCCTTATGTGTGCAATATTACTGGGGAAAGGATAAGCCGGATCTGGAGGTCTGTGAACAATACTGTATTGTGAGAGGCTTCCACCTTTTCTTTTGTGTCAGACAGAAAGTGCGTGTCAGTAGAGAAGGCAAGGCTCACAATTAAGTTTGCCAAGTGTGTATTTAAATTTTTAGGATCATACCAGATGTGCTTCAGAAAATGGAACATTTAGGGGATTTTTTACACACGTCTATTAAGGGATTAGGAAATATCGGCATCATTAAAACAGACAAGGAAATATATATTAGGCTGTCAAAAAGCATTGCGCCCCAGATAAATCCACTGTTTCTGTGCCTCAGACTCTGCTTTCCTGTAACTCAGGAGATTTCAAGGACCATAAAGCAATGGAAGAGTCAGCGAGACAGCTGGTGTGTATGGGCTGGCGTTTCACTTTTAAAAAGAACTCAGACAGGCTTATACTAGGAATGATGTCCTTCAGCTATTATTACCATTCAGGTGGGCCAGAGATCAGGCACCTTTGGAGTTTTCTACTAATTCTTTGGGTTTGTGATGGCTTTAGTGTGGTAAACACAGACATGTTGAGTTACATAAGCTGAAAATCAGGGCCTGAATTTTAAAAATTGATATTTGGTTAAAATGCTGATTCAAAAATATTTGGTATTAAAGAAAAAAACCAAACAACAAAACCCCAAAAAAACCCCTTGCTTGTGGAAGAACTTAGGCTGCAAGCAGAGATTCCAGGAGTAAGATCTCTAGAAAATGATGTAATTTTTCTATTATTTGAAACATAATATTAGTGAATAAAATGTGATCAATTAACCCTTGCTTTTCACATCTGCTATTCATAAGGAGAATCTATTTTAAAGAAGAAAAAGGTATAAAGAGTATAATAATTGACTTAACTGATCGTATTGCACCTTTGTGCTTTATAATATTATGCTTGTAAAGATCTGCTTTGTGTTGTATCTCTTGTGAAAAAGAGCAGTGCAGAAGGTTGGTGGGGGAAAGTTTAGGTTCTACATGGAGGAGAAAAAGCTCTAGTAGCCCGTGAAACTGGAGTGTAGAGACTGTTATACCAGATTATGTCTATCATCTAATCTAGCCTGCTACATCTAAGAGCTGTCAGTGCCAGATACTTCAGATGAAAGTGCAAGAAACTTGCAGACAAGGGATTATCTTGATTATTGATAGTTTTAGTTTTGCTTAAGTGAAGAATATGTTTTAATACTTTTTCCAAAATGCTTCTCCTTGATGTATTCTGAGTTTATGTAAGCATCTAGCCCTTTCCAAAGGTTGTCACATTTTGTATTTCAGGGTCTGTATGGAACAGATCTCATGGCTTAATCCTATCTTGTGTGAACATTTTTTTCAGTACCATTCTGATCATTCAATTTCATATAAACCTTCTTGTGAGGGAAGATAAAAAACAGAAGCTCTTTACATAATTTCTTCCTATAAGCTAGTGTTCCATGTATGTTTTATAATGCCCTGCTTTTTGTCACCACTATGAGATGAAAACTCTGAACCTTAGGACTAGAAGAGAAAAGAAAAACAGATTCAGGAGGGGAAAATGGTTCATATTTTTTACCAGGTTGGACTATTCAAAGCACACAGACAAATACTTCAGTATTCTTCTGGAATAGAGCTTAAATCAGTAAAAGTGAGTTACAAAAAAGTGAGTCTTGGCTTGCAACAGTCTTACAATCACATAAATTTGGCTTGGATTTTTTTTTCCCCCATTTGAGAAATTCACAAAACAGTAAAATTCTGGATGACTGAAACATGATAGCAACAACATTTTGTTTTGGCTTTGCATCGTATGTCAAAAATGCAAAAGAAATGGATTTTGGAGGGGAGAGAAGTTTCTGCAGATCAGAATGTTTGCTATTTCATGAAAAGGAATGTTAGAATTGGGTCTTTTACTTTTTCTCAGAATGAAAAAAATAAGTCTAGGTGAAGGTGCCAATATCAGTGCATATCTTTTTTATACACCTGGAGATTGCTTAACCTGTCTTACACAAATATACACATGAGAGAATGGGGAAGAGTGAAGAGAGAATTATATGGGTGTAACAGATTTCATGTAGCAAAGGTGTTCTTGCTATACTTGCAGATTATTTCTAGAGCATTGAGATGTTTAAAATACAGATGTTTGAGGAGCTGAAAGTGACACATGCAGTTAAATTATAATGTTTACTACTCCTGTGGCTTGAAAATGATTTTTGCTCTTTGGAAGGAGGAAGGGATGTCGGCAATTTTTATTTTCAGTAGGATGCCTTTGCAGTGAATAGAGGAACAAGGAAATTAGGAAAAGTAGCAAAACAAAAGCAGTCAACAAGACAGAACTAAATAACTAAAAATTTAGATGCCTCTATTTTTTATCTGTCATGTTTCTTGAGTCACATGAACCGTTGTAAACTGCTTTTTCACTAGTTATGCAAACAGCTCAGTAAAACTCAGTCTGTTTAGACTGGATGTAGAGATATTCTGGAATCCAAACTCTCAAAATTTCATTGTTGAGACTCCAGTGAATATTAAGGTTCATTTGGAATCTATATACTTTAAAAAGTTACTGGAAGAGGTTGTACAAAGAAGTGGTAAATGCTCCATCCCTGCAGGGTTCAAGGCCAGGTTGGACTGAAGAGCCTTGGGTGACATGGTCTAGTCTGAGGTGTCCCTGCTCATGGCAGGGGGGTTGGAACTGGATGATCTTAGGGTTTATTCCGACCCTAACCATTCTGTGATTCTATGACTCTGTGATACTGGCTTCTTCAGGGGGTCTTCTGGAGTCGCGGTGAAGCCATCTGGGCAGGTGCCAACACTGTGTCTGGAATCAGGAAAGCTAAATCTTTGAAGGTGCTGAGCATCTGATATGTCAAAACAAGGACATTTGAAATCTGTGAAATGAATTACACTCCTAGAATCTTGTAACTGGTTTTCTTCATGTTGTTTGTACTGTTCATAACTAAATTTCAAGACATTCTTATTGCTTGTATTTCTGCTTTAGGCTGCACTTGACCAAAGGCAGATTAGTTTTCATCCAGATAGGAGTGCTTCCAGGGAAGAAAACCATATTTGTTGTCCAGACTCTACTGACCCGTGCAGTAGTAAATAATGCTCTTGTAAGCATGTGACAAATACAGATCAAGAAAAAAGTGTCCTGACTTTAGTGTTTAAAAAGCATCTTTGTCCCACTAAGAAAATAGGTAAAAAAAGTGTTTACTTCATACCTCTTCCCTTAAGTTATTGTTACGTTAAACAAGCTTCAGCCGCTGGGAGCATTCATATTAAAAAATGTAAAGGTTTACAATACGGTAAGTAATAATTTCTGTGAGGTATGAAGAATATTTTAAATTAAGTGAACAGTTAAATTAATTTTTGCAAACTCTGGAAAGCTTATTTAAACTGTTTTGACATGTCCAGACGCTCATTTCAGAATCAGTCTTTCCAGACATTACTCAATCCACCTGACATTGGAGAAGTAGGATTTGTCACCAGTTCCTGATCTAATGTGTTTTCATGCTGAATTCAGAAACTGTTAACTCCATTAATATTGAGTCATTCATACTAAAAATATATTTTTTTCCAGAGCCCAGTCTATGCCAGTTGACTTTACTCAAGGGAGATTGTGCAACCTGATACAAATGGGAGAGGCTGGGAGTAGAACCATTAGGGGGTGCTGCTCTCAGTAATTTCTAACCACTCTGCCATCAGTATAACCTTATTGTTCCAGATACCAGTTCTGTCATTGGTAAGAAGCAATTTTTCATACTGGTTTATGGGAATTCATTAGAGGTTATTAGTAAGTAAAGGTTGCGTTCCTGCAAAACTGCAAACCTGCAAAACTGCAACCCTGCACAACTGTGCTCTTTTAATTGTGCTTTTTTCAAATGATGTTTGAAGTGATTTATGTCAGATCTGTTTAAGGCAACTTTTGATTTCCAGGAAGTCAGATATTGGAAAAGGTTTCCTTAGATGTCTTACAGAGTCACAGGGTGGCTGATTCTGGCAGGGACTTCTGGAGGTTGTCTTGTCCAACCCCTTCTGCTTGCAGTCAGGCAGAACAGGCTGCTTGGGACCCCCTCCTGACAGATTTTGATATTTCCAAGATTGAGATGTCACAGCCTCCTGGGGAAATCTGTGCCAGTGTTTGGTCAATGTCGTGGTAAAGAGGTGGACATCAATATGCTACAGAAACTCTGGTTTCTGTAGTGGGGCTGCTTGGGCCCCACTGCATTACTCTTTTGAATACTACTGGAGTGGTTGAAGTTCCCCATGAGGACGATGGTCTGCAGACAAGAGGTGTCTTCCAGTTGACCAAAGAACGTCTCACCTGCCTTTTCATGACTAGGCAGCCTGTAGCAATTGCTGCATTGGTTTACTCTCTAATCCTAATTTATGAGCTCTCTGCTGGTGATTATGTGTCATCTCTCTCCCCTGTTTAATGTTCTTCACTCCAGGTTCGTCTGCCTGTATTAGGTAACTTGTAAGTAACACAAAATCACATCTTAATGTTGCAATCACAGTTTTAACATGTGTTATCGGGTTGAGGTAAGCCTTAGATTTCTTTTTAGCTCCCAACATGAAACTCCAGACTGCTTTATCTTTATTTACACTCCTTTGAGCCTGTTATGCTCATTACTTAATGAAGGTGGATGTAAAAAAACCCATTGTGTTTGAAAAATAAAATTGTTTAACATACACAAAATGTGTAGGTCCCTCTGAGCTGGCTCACTGCAATTGCTGTTTTGAACAGCCTTTTTGCCATAAAATCAAATGTTTGGGTGAATTTTACCTCAGTTCTGCTGCTTGAAGAAAACTGCATGTGAATATACAGGCATACGTAGGAAGAGGTGTAGGATTTCCCTCAAACAGCTATATAAATGCAAAAAGGATTTATCCTCCATTCAACATGTGGATTCTAGCTTTAGGTGTAGGACTTTACAAAGACTCTTTCCCTCCATCACACAGATTTCTGTACTTCTTTTTGTCCCCTGAGTGAGGAGTCACAAGTGGTGAAATAGTTTATCTGAGGAACTGGTTTCCTTATCCTCTGCTCCCTCTGGAACAACATGTTATAAGGGAATTCATAACTATTTTGTCTTTTCATGGCTTCAAAAACTCCCCTCAGTTTAATCTCCTTAATCTTCTTTTATTTTGCAACTACTTCCTGTTAAGGCAAAGAAAAGGTCTCTTCCTACTTGAACAAAGACAATATTTCTTCTTCCTTTTTTTTTTTTTTTTTTTTTGGCCAGGACATCAGAATAAATGTGCTCTTGTAGCACGTTTACGTTCACATGCTCTAGATGCTGTGCTCAGCGTGGTCTGGCCATAGGTACCATGAACCATCTGCTGTGCTGCTGGTGGAGTGAGACCCACATGCTCCTTTCCAGGGCAGGCATGAGCATACAGCCAACAACAGCAACAGCAAAATATGAGAGAAACCTCAGATGACACAACTCTAGAGACTGCTGTTCCTCTGTGATGTCAGGAATGTTATCTGCCTTCTTACAGGACAGCTGCGCAGTAGGCTGGCTGCCGCCTCCCATGCTCTTTAACGTGAGTTTGGGTCTGGCTGGTGTGCTCTGGGCCCAGCTGAAGTTTCAACCCTGAGCTTGGGAGCTTGGAGGGGACTCTGCAAAAACATGGTGAGGAAGGAGGGCTGTGTGAAGCAGAGCCTTGTGTAAGTGGCAAAATGATTGCAAATGTGGGATGTTTGCTGCTGTTTTAATTTGGCTTTTCTAACTGCAACTTTTTTTATTTATTGCTCTTTTCCTCTGTCAGCACTGTAGATGCCAGTAGCTGTTCCTGTGAAATACTTGTGATTATGGTCAGTGTCAGCAAATACAGTGTCTGCAGCCCCTCTGCAGTGTCTTAAAAATTGTGTTAGCCTGGGCAGAGGACTAATGGGTAAAAAACCAAAAATGGTCTGAATGTCAGCCTGAAAAGCAAAAGACTTTGCAACCTACTATTTCATTCAGCTCAGCAAAATCTGCTTAAAGTAAGAAATTAATCCTTTTCCTACATAGGGTGTGTTATTACTTTGTTTTAAAAATGCCTTGTTAGCAATGGGTCACACTCCTGCCCAGCTCCTGTAATTGTGGTGTTAGGGAGGTCTTCAGGTGGTGTATCATGAGATGCAGAAATGAACTGTTTGCAGAGTGGGTGAAAAGGAGCTTCTGGTGAAGGTCACGCTGGCAAGGAGTATTTGTGCTGGACAGCCAGTTATTTTTTGCAGAGCTGTAGCTGTCACCTGCTTTTGTCTCCCATGGTGTGTTTTGAACAGGCAGGTTGTGCAGGCTCCTGCTGTGTCAGCAGAGACCTGGGACTGGAGAAAACAAGCAGGGGAGCACTGGTCCCATCCCACAGGGATTAGGGCTCAAGTCCTTCCTCTGCCAGAGATCTCTGTGTCAGCAGACCTTCTACAACCCAGCAAATCCTGAGGAGCAGTGAGTAAGAGGACAGGCAGCAACAAATCTAAACCCACACAGTTACGTTAGCTGCTGCTTAGCCATTGCCCTGGTTTCACACAAAAAATAAGTAGGTAGTTAATCAGCACACCCCTTGTCTCAGGCTGGTACTGCCAGATAGGCTGGAAAGGACAACAGTGGCTGATGTAGGAGAGGGGTGCCGGCAACAGCAAGCAGGGAGGAGATAGGGCAGGATGCAGAACCAGGGGGATGATGCTGAGAAAGGGAATGGCAGGCATGAGAGTGATGTGTGATGCAGTGTGTGGATTCAGTTGGGAGACCTGAACTAGTCTGAAGATATATCCTGAGTTTTCACAGCCCCATACTATGGTACTGTGATATACACTGATGTTAGGCCCTACATGGTATTTAGCGTATGGATCTCAAAGCACACACTTGATCAAGGTACCAAGGCCAAATTATCCCAGTTATCAAAAAAAGGGTGAAGGGAGGCAAAACTTCTCACCTCTGGGGCAGAGCTGGGTTCAGCCTCCAGCCTCTGCCTGAGCCACAGCAAAGTGCAGCTCTGTGGCCAGTGTCGCTCAAGGGCCCAGGATCAGTCCTCAGAGATAACAACCACTTGTTTATTATACCTGTCTCCTGTTCTTCCCCTCCTCTGCTGGTATTTGCTCCTGGCCAGGGTTGGAGGCAGGGTGTTGGGCTAGCTCAGCATGCACACAGGTGATGTGTCTTTGGGTCTTTGTACTCTTAGTCTGAGTTATTCTATACTCACAGAGGAGACATACGTACTGCTGCTGTCAGCTTAAGCAGGTCTGCTGTTTGCCATGTTCCTCTTCAGAGGTTCTGTGCTGGTGCACTCAGTGAGGTTGGCATTGCCTGGCACAAGTATTCACATCCAGCACATCCAGCAGTGACACTTGAACAGTGGGACCCCTGTTTCCAATGTACTATCCATCTCTGGATAAGTTACTTGCCATGAAATAACTATTTATTCCCACCAAGAAAAAACAGGGTCTGAAGCAAGACACAGCAGCCTGTACACCATTACTGTAATGGGCAGGGCTGTCAGAGACACATGAGAAAACACTTCCAGTCTATCCACTACAGTTAGACCAACATAACACTCTTCTACACTTCTCTCTTCTATCTCCTATCTAATTGTATGTATTTTTTGCCAGATGATATGGTACTCTGCCTCCCAGGTGTGCTGCAAGCTGTGGATAACTAAAAATAAGGAATGAGTTTCAGTGAAAAGGCATGTCCTCCAGCCCAAGCACCCTTTCCTTTTCCTCTGGTCCTCATACTGTTTAAAAAAGCCTCTGGCTTCCTCCATCCTTATATGAGTGCCTCCTGGAGGTTCAGAGGGACAAACTCTGATGATCCTCAGCATAGATCAGCACAGGAAAAGTAAAACTCACAGAAAGACTTTAAATACTTTTATTAATGGAAAATAAGAAACCTAATCCACCATAAGGTGCCCGTGTAACAAGGTTGTGATCAGTGCCTCTTTACCCTCACACTGGGTAATATATCATCATATACTAGAAAGAGGTTTTCCCCTGAAGAAGCTTGCACCACAAATGTGGCAGAAGATGGTCAGCAACAGCTTTGTTATCCTTCAGTTACAAATGGGGACCTGAGACACAGCAAGAGTCACCCAAGAAAAGGCTTTAATCCTATTGTCTTGAGGTCTTATGCCAGCAGCTCCAATGAAGGAGCATCCTTGTCTCCCACACCAGCTGTTGCTTTTCCTTACCTGGACCAGGGTCTCCTCCAGGTCCCTGAGCCATAAATTTGGTGGCCTCCATTCCTGTTGTAAGAGCAGCTCTGGGACTGCGCTGAATTACAGTTGACCAAGGAGGGATGGGAGCCCCAGCACCATGAACATATGTTGCCCTGATGGCTTCATAGCCACATACACCTTCATGTTTAATATTTTTGAGACTTGTGGCCTGTGACTATATATATGTATTAAATACCCTCTGCTAGTCATCCCAGTTCTCCCCTGCTTGTGGTGGTTGTTCCCACTCAGCCAGTAGCAGTAACCTGAGTGATTATCACTGCGAGAGCAGTTAAGACGCTCAGTTGCCTTTGGTAGAGTAAACCCCTCAGAGACATGAGTAAGCAGAAGACAGCTACATGGCAGATGTTTATATATATGCACACATACACATATGCGCACACTCTCCCTCTCTAATTTCTTGACACATGGAGAGCAGCTCCACATGCAGTGCACTTTGTATTGTACATCAACTTCAAACATAGACCAAATCAGCCGTGGAAATGGCAGCAATTATGGTAAGCTGAAACCAAACAAACTGCAGCAACCTAATAGTTTCAATGGCAGAAAAAAATCCCACATCACCCAGCTGCAGGAGCTGCTAGAAAGACAAGCCTCAAGGCAGCTTATGGTTTCCTGGCTGTCATCAACCAGCAGCTCAAATACTTGATATAATGGTTAATCTGTGTTTGAACTGATGGAAATGACCCTCAAACATGCTGGGGAGGGGGAAATTTTCACAGTGTGCATTGGGCAGTGGAAATTGTGGTTTGAATACATGGTAAATGTTTGTATTACAGGGTAGACTTAAAGCAGGGTGAAAATAAAGTCTGTAGGTCACTGCATGGCCAAAATAGGGATGTGTATATATATATATGAAACCAGAGAAGTAGCTCTGTAGATGACAGCCGAAGTTTAAGTAGATGCACATTGCAAGTTGTCCTTCTCCTGAGGCCTTTATTTATTACACAGATAGCAAAACAAGCTGGTGAGAAGCAGGAGGGAAGGTTTTCAGTGGGCAACTGAGTAAAGGCATGAAAGTTGTCTTCTTAGCAGTGCATTAACAGGGCAGGGAGCAGCGCTTTTTCTTCCTTCCTTCTCTCCTGGAAGAAATGTCAGAGACCTGCCTGACGTGATGGTGGGCAGGAGGCGGCCATCTCACCTGCCACTGTGTTCACGCTGCTTGGTGCTTTGACAGGGAAGGTGGGCAGCTTTCACTGACCTCATAGTATTAGGGCTGTATGTGGAAAAACAGGCAACGCAGGGGTGCCTTTGTGTGGGTCTGAAAGGAGGGAGCTGGTTGGCTTTCCATGTTCCCCCTGCATCTGCTGCAGGCATCCAGGCTGTGAGGAACCTGGCAGGGCTGAGCTCACCTTCTGCCAAGATTTCTGTAAAATCGTGTTCCTGAGCTGCTTTGTAGCTGGCCTGGTCACTGTCCAGAAGCCAGGCTTTAGAGGAACGAAACGAAACAAAACAAAACACCCGGTACAGATGTTACAGCCAGGACAGTTAGCATGCAACAGAGGCTTTTCTAGATTTGCAGAGGCATAAAGAGGAAAAAGAAATGAGGTACTGGCTTGAGGAAGGGCTTTTGTTATGCACCTCTCCTCTCTTCCCAGGAACTGCTGCCTTTTAATTAAAAAATGACCTCTTGGGAAATTTGGAACATGGACAGCTCTTTTTGCTAAGAGACCACCACTCACTTTTCCCTCTTTGCCTGGTTAATTTAGGTTAAATTTAAAAGAAATAATTTGAGGTTTGGAATCAAATCTCTCTAGAGAGCAGCTCAATAGTTTGGTATGGAATGAAGCCAGTAGCTGGAGAGATCATCTGATTTGAACTGAGGTAAGTAAAGGAAGTCCAGGGAAACCAGCCCAAAACTTTTCTATATGCGTTGCTAGTGATCTGTTTTTCTACTGCATTGTGTTTTACAATGCAGTGTGCAGCCACATTGAATGAATCTAATGTTAGCAGATAAAAATAGCTAAGTTTTTAGGGTACTCGGCACATGGTGGCAGGCTCACAGACACAGCTGCTCACTGTATACCCTGCTACCTCTTTTACCCCTCTATGATTTAGGGTGTCTTACTCAGGCAAAAAGGGAACATATGCCTCACATTTACCATGGCAAGCTGGTAAGCTTTCAAGGTACCTTGCAGCAGCTGGTGCAGTTTTGAAGTTATCACTTCTGCTTGCCCAAATGTAGCTTGCTCATGTGCCTGGTCACTCTGGCAAAAGCGCCACTTTAAAGGGACAGAAAGGTCTTCTGTAGGGCTGGTGAGGAAATAGTAAAGACAGCCTGGGTCTGTACTTGTACTGGGAGATACTGTGTTTTGCAGACGTAGAAATGCAGTTTCTTTTCCCTGCAAGCTCTTACCACAGATACACTGTGTCACCATTGAAATGTTTCGAATCCTTACCTAGCTGATAGTCTGTGATGCTGGCAAGAGAGGGTGAGAGATCGAAACCCTCTTTAAATCCCCAAACCACAGCAGAAGTGGCCACCCTGGTGGAAAGCCACGCTGCTTCACTTCTCCACTTCCAGCCTGATCAGTCTTGGTTGGGTTAAAAATACAGCCTGAACTCTGGGCTACTCAGACACAGCCCTCCTTTAAGTGGGGGCTTCTTCATGTTGCCAGCAATGGTGGTGATTGATTTAATGAGGACCACAGACCCTTGGCAAATGGCTGCATCTGCACTTGCCAAGCCTCCTGCTGTTGAATTAGGCTGAAGTGAGGTTTCTGCACTGTGGTCACAAAGGACCTGATTTACAGAGAGGCTCTGAACTGACCAATCTGCAGAGCCGGTTTACCTGGTAATTTTAAAGGACTAAAAAAGCCATTCGAAACAGGAAATGAGGAACATGCACAAGTGAAATTCCCCTCCGCTCCCCTGGCTGGCCTTAATGGCTCTGTTTTATCTCTGTATGGCTGCCCTTGATTTTCTCCATAACTGGTGTTACTCTGTCAGAAAGAAGATGGCGTGTTTGCCCAGATGGTTACAAATGAATGAGAAAACAGAAATCCATATTTTCTTCTATTTCTTGAGCCCATCTGCTGAAACATAGCTATTCCCTGCTGTGAGGTAGCTCAGACATTCTGTGTCTGGCAGGTAAAAGTTATACAACATAAAAAATCCTAAAATAAATTCTGTCCCAAATATGTGTAAAGTGTAAACAAAGCATAGAATGCAAAATGTGTTTACAGCTGACAAGTGTATACAGAGCAACACCTCTCTTCTCGTCCTCACCTCCTTATCCAGAGGAAAATCAGATGATTCTGCAGGGATATACAGTGCTCAAGGAGGCAGGGAGTGATGCTGGGGAAGCTGAGCACTCATTATCTTAATAGTGTACCAAGCCTGGAATGTTTAAAAAATAGATGTAGTCTTTGAAAAAACCACAAAACAGACAAAAATATATATGCTCATCTTCCAGTCTGGTCAAAGGGGACAAGTAGTTCCAAGCACTTCTTCAAAAGTACTCTTTTTCTCTGTAAAATAGAATACTGCAGTTCTGGTGAAAAGAGCCTATGAAAACCAAGTGTTACCAGAATGCTGTTTTTGTGAAAGAAAGCTTGTTGCTTGCTTTACTAAAATCTCATGTTTTCACAGAAATTGTGAGCTTGGCAGGTCTTTCATTAAGTAAATATTTACCTTTCTTACCACAAAGTGTCAACACTGCTTCGGGCCTGACTGTTACCGGGATGTTGATTCGTTTTTATTATCTTGGTCAATTTCAAAAAGTAAGAAATGACCACAGTTTAAAATTAAATCTGATAATAAAAATGAATTAATTGACATCTATGTCCAAGCAGCACACACTTGTCTTCAGCGCTGAATTACTAATAGGCTCATAAGTCTGTTATTAAGCCCCTGAGCATATACACAGGCATCTAAATATTTCTTTCAATTCCAAAGCGCAGGATAAGGCACTCATTTTAAGTGTCCAGATTCATCAATGCACACTTTATTGGACCATCAGTCAGGTGAAGCAACCAACAGGAAAAGAAAAGTGTCTGGCAAACACTCCTGTGGATAAGCATGCAGTAACTGTGATTTGTGGTGACTTGGCTCTTACTAGATGCAAAGATATGGAAGCCACAAATATGCCGAGATCAGCTACAAGTTTAGTGGATTTTGAGAGGAATAACTATTATCATCAAATTCCTATCAGCAGCAAGTTGCTTGGGTTTTGCTGCTTATTGCCTTTGATGCTCATAATTCTCCTTGTAAAAACATTTAGGCAGCCAGTGAGAAGGCACAAATGATAACATATGATTTAGGTGACTGGCTGCCCACATGAATAACAAAAAGGGAGCAGATTAAATTAACATTTTCCAAATAGCTTGAAGCACGAACATAATTCTGCCAAAGTATTTGGTGCATGCTTGCGAGTAACACGTTCAGGGAAAGGCAGGTCTGGTTTGTAAGTAATTTGCTGAGGCAAAAAAAAAGCCTAAACAAGAAGTTTATAATGTAATTTAGGGGCTTAATAATTAAGATAAGCATCTTGTGGGAGATTTATGTCTGTGTGTTTTTGAAAGATCCAAGAGGATGTCCAATTTACAACTTCAGGTTGCTAAATAGCTTTAAGCTTTGGTCTTAATTTCAAAATAAGTATACATTTGCCACAAAGAGCTTGGCCTGGGTGAGTGCATAGCTGCATACTTCTTATACGCAGTCCACACAGGTGTGGGCTGCAGTGTGATGTGCGTTATGAAGCATACAGGCCTATATCCCTGCAATTACAGAAACACCACAGTAAATGATTAAAAGTGGCTTGCCAGAAAAAAAACCTTGCAATTCCTCCAAAACAGCACTGGGGATGTGAATTGAAGGGGGAATCTGTATCCTTTTATATCTTGTAGTACTGCATAGAAAAGGATTGAAATTAGGGCAGGGCAGGGCACTGGTGGGGGGTGGGAGCGGAAAGGAATAGGTTTTGTATGCTGTTTATATAAAAAAAGGCAAAAAAGAAGGGAGAGATTTCTGTTGCAGGAGAAAAATAGGAAAGACATAGATTCCGTTGTATAGATGTGCTCAAAGACTGAAGGGATACAAGGAGATCATCACTAGAAGAATAACTTAGTTTCTTCGGTAAGTGGAACATACAGGGGAAAGAAAGAAATCTTTCTTTCAGAAAATTAATTCCAGTATTTATTCTAGATATTAGTGTTAAAAAAAATGTTTACAAAAAGAAAGAAGGTCTCAAGAACATAATTGCTGCAAAAAAATCCTACATAATTCTTAACAGGAGTTGTCTGCACACAGAAACAGGTTTTTGGTGGCATAGATCCTGATTATTTCAGCATTGCTTCAGCTAATCTTTAACATGAGTTAAGGTTTGTCAAAGATTAAGGCTTGGATAGGTTAAGGTAACCTGAACCATGCCATTTAAAATCAAAAAGAGTACGTATTCAGACTTGTATATTTCTGGACCACCATATAGAAGCAAAACAAGACAAAAAGATCCAAACGTTTGCTTTAAGAGTTAATTGTTTAATGGCAGTTTCTTTCAGAAAGGCACTTAAGTAAGACAGATGTCATAAAAGGGCTTCAAGTTATGTCACATACACTTTTCTAGCCTTCTGGGGTTTTAAGTGTGAGGGTTTTTTTTGTTTTTTTTTTTTTAATGTTAATTTTTTAATTAGAAGAAACCTTTGTCCTCTAACAGAAGTAATTTTTCCACAGCCAGCTTCCCTGGAGTGCTTGTCCTTGCCCTGCTGAATTCTATCTAGACCTCCTGGGCTGAATGAGCCACCGTTTCCCCCCACTCGGTGCCAGTATTGTCCAGTGTGATCTACAAGGGGTCAGGGCTGTTGGCTAGGGGCGCATTCACAGTGCACCAACATCTGGAATTCATTCCCGGCCAAAGTGGACCATGAGCACAGTAGGCTGACAGGATCCTGCAACATTCCTCCTGTCTCAGCGTTAGTTGCCTCTGATGATGAGAACTGATAATGAGCCAGATAATGAGAGCACTACTGTGAGTGAAACTGGTTATGTGCTTATGTGAATACAGGTATATGCTTTTTTGTCACTGATTTCATGCATGCTCTGGAGAAAGTGAGCAGGGACATCATGGGGACAGGACAGAGGTGGAACAGCATGTTGGGGCAGGGTGATAACTGCCAGCTCCTGGAACTGCAATGACCTCCTTTCTCCTGTCTGTTGCAACACATGTTGTCTATTTTTGTCTATTGTCTATCAGGGCTTTCTGCTTGGGAATCAACTTTGACCTAGAGCATGTTTACAAGAAGAGAAGCTTCAGCTAACACTGCCAAGCAGAGTGGAGTTATTTTCTAGGTGTTTTTCTTTTTCAATTACTTTTTGAATAAGAGCAGCATCCCTTGAGTTAACTCACCAAAGAGTGTGAAGTTGTTACACCAATTTAAAATCCCCACACCGTTTAGAAACCTTTGCCAAAGTTCACATAAATATGTATGTTTCCCTTTTTGTGCTGTCCCACTGGTCCAGAGCAGTGAACACAAGAAGTACATTTGATGCATCAGTGAGAGTCCCGCTGTGTGGAGAGGTCGAGCTGCTGGTGGAAAGGTGGAGAGGTGGAGCTGCCAGATGAACCAATGGTTGCCCTCAAAACCAAAAGCGGTGAAATATTTTTCTTGCAGTTCCTCCATGAGAGGGAGGGCTTGAGATATGCAGTCTGGATGTCACCACTGAACAGTGACAGTCTGGAGAGCAGCAGTGAAACAAATATTACCCAACAGGTTTTCAGGGCTGAAGTTTTGTGGCATGCCAAGAAATCATCATATCTTATGATTAGGGTTAATGACCCTTGTGACCACAGCCACTGAATACATCACCAACTTCCTTGTCCCCTCAAGTACGCTGCAGGAACCCCTGCCACTACTCCTTCTGTCCCATGTGTTGACCTCATTGTTGTGCCTGGGATGGAGTGTGAGAGCAGCCCTGGGGTCTGTCAGGGCCCACTGCCCCACTGGCCCATTGCACCAGTTTTGGGGATATCTCTGGGGTCATCCCAGCATACCCCAGGGGAGTGATGGGAAAAGAAACCAGGTACCTTCTGCTATCTTAATCCAGAAGTTTTGCACAGATAGATCAGACGCCTGTTACCTGGTAACTAAAGCATACCTGGAGGCACGATCCCAGCTCTCCAGTGGAGCTTTTGCAATTGAGATGGGTGCACTGCAAGACCATGCAACCCAGCTGCAATGTAGAACACCAAAGAAATGCAATCTCAAAGGCAGAGCACTGGAGAAAGGAGTGAGAGGGGCTACCTGGAGTCATTGCAAGGAGCTTTGAAACTGGGCTGACTTATTCTCATACGCCTTTTAAATGTTCATTTGTTAAAAAGCCCTGTATCCTAATTTCCCTGAAAATGAATGTGTCTGTATGCTGTTAGCTTTTTAAATGATTGCATACAATTTCTTTTTACAAGCAAAAACTTTCTAATTTCTTTTGGCTAACTATTTGCTGATACTTCCAAAAGCTGCAGTTGCGTTATAAAAGGTTAAATGAGATTGTGTTCATGACTTGAAATGCAGAAGTTGGATATACCTGCTAGCAGCCATGTGAGAATAAATTAAAATATCCTATGAGAATAAATTAAAGTATCTGATTTTTCTGATCTGAACATCTACCTTTCAGCATTAGCTTGCACCACTTTTTTTCCTACTCAGATCAAAAATGCAAAGGTAATCTTAGACTGAAGCTGCTCCAAAATCTGTTTTGTCAGCCAATAAACAGATCATTATTCCAGATTCATTATTTTCTATTCCTTCTGAACTTACATTACACATAAATAATAGAAAAATAACTCCCTCTCTCCAAAAAAGCACTCTGGCATGAAACTCTCGTAAACTTCCTGGAGTGTGCGTGAGCAATAACAGATAGCAGTTACTGAAAGAAATATTTTAAACATTTTATAAATTCTGTTAAACAATTTCATTGGCAATAGATTTTTAATGTTATACTTTGTCTACCGATGTAGAAATCAAAGTTTTAAATCAAAATAATGTGTCTCGTTATCGTTTGATGATATGTGCTGTTATTTTAGATATCCACTTCAGCCACTTTGCTTATTAGGATAAGGCTTTTACAACAGTTTTTGAACTAAATTCCCATAATCTGTAGTTTACTAGTGTTAAGAGCCTAGATAAACCTGTTTAGTTATGGTTTATAGGAGAGAATTTTTTCTTTTCTGCCAAAGTAAATGTTTGTTTTTGTTACTCGTTTTTGATGCTTCCTCCTAGAAGAATGTCAGATTGATGCAAACCTACATGTCTGATCTATGGATGTGTTTGCAATCCTGTTTTTAGATGCTGATCAGCAAAAAGTATTGGCTCATAAATATTTATGTCTAAAATCATAGGCTCAGCTTGCTTATTTAAATCACTTCAATAATTCAGAGAAGGTTTTCATAACAGGTTATTGACCAGTTACAGGATTCTCAAGTCTAAGTTGTTAACTCAGTTGTTGAAGTGGTTCTCCGAGTTATTGTTTAAGATGGCCAACAGGCAAGAAGTTTAATTTCTGCATTTCAAGATTTTTAAAGATGGGAATATATTTGTAACCTGAAACATGTTTATTTAGAGCCCACTGGAAATAAAGTCAGTAAAAATGTGCTAGTCTAATCCACTGAATTCAATGGCTACATCTTGGATCAGCAAGGGAACTGTGGCTGTGTACTACAAAACTGCTCCTGTAATGTTCCCTACTGTTTTAAAAGGAGATGCTCTAGCATTCAGACTATGAAGAAGAAAAGGATGTCTAGGGGAGAGTAAGTGAGAAAGAAAATTAATTTCAGGCACTGGAACAGGCTTCCTAAGAAAGTGGTTGAGTTGCTGCTCCTGAAGGTATTTAAAAGACCTGTAGACATTGTGCTTAGGGAAATGGTGGACTCAGCTCTGTTAACAATTGGACTTGATGATCTTAAAGGTCTTTTCCAACCTTAACGATACTATGATTTTATAAATCATAGGATCTAAAGTTTGCTAGAAAATCAGCATCAAGGAAGATGAGACCGTTAGAAAGTGTCATCAGAAAGTCAATGAAAAGTTCTGTTAGTCTGCATCATGGAAATATGTGGGTTTTTTCATGAATTTTTTTTTTGGATGCTGAGTGTTTTACAAGCTGGCAGAGTATTTGAACTAGGGTTGGAAGACCATTGCTTGTACTCATTTGACATGCACAATGAAGGATCCTCCTGAAAACTACTATGTGATTATAACTGAAGAATTTATCACAGTGTGATAACAGCATAAAGGATGAAGCAATGCCCCACTCACAGCCAGTGACTCAGTTGCTCCAGGCATTGATGTGAAAGGCCCTTTTTCAAGTCCTTCCTTAACATCCAAGTGGACATGGTAGTATCTCATTCACCTGGTATGCTCTGAAAATAGTGGCTCCTGCTGTCAGTCTTGTTGGGTGCCACCACCTGAAGGGTCACAGAGAGCTCCCACTGGAAAACATTCATAACTGCTCATTATTTCCTTTTGACCCCTGGCCACAAAGTCTCTCTGCGACCCACCAAGGAAGGATTTGAAAGGTGAGAAAAGGATACTGAATGTCTGGGACAGCTGGATTCATTACGTGAAATCACTACATACAAACAGGCAAAAAGGGAATTTTTGTGGAGGGAGAGATATCAAGTACCTGTGAAGCAGAGTAGGGTAGGGTTGTGGGTAAAGAAGGATGTGAGAGGCCTGCTTACCTTGGGCTGCAGTCACCTATGGGCCAATGCGACGCAGCAAGAGCAAAGACGCAGAGGGAGTAATGACAGCAGCTGTAGCCTCATAGCATTTTGGTACAGCTGATCTCTGCAAACACCTTTGAGGTTTGCTTGTGTACCATACAAGTTCTGCAAGGATCACACTGTGTTTGAAAACATCTGGCTCTCTGGTGCACCTTTTTGCCTGGTACAGAAAAGCCCTTAAAATTCAGCAGCTGTCTCAACATATTTTCACAAACCACTTTTCCAGTCTGTCTGTTTTCACAATGTTCTGTCTAATGTGCATGGCAGCAGCTGATGAAAGAACAGTTAAGGGCAGAAACAAAGGCATCGTTTATTGTGTGAAGCCAAGCAATTATTAAACTTATTGTGGATGAGAATGCGGAGCTACCTGTGTTTAAAAGGGACTTAAGGGAGTGTTAATGCTGAGCCTTCAGGCAAAAACAGCTTGTTTGACAAAGATATCACTTCTAATGCATTGAATAAGCATAGATTTAATGTTAAAATGCTATTGACTGAGGCTTTTGGTTTACAGAATTACATCTTTTCTCCCCCATAATCCTTCCTTCAAACTAACAGCAACCGCAGAATGGTGTTATGGAATTAAAATTATTTGTATTTTTCAGATGTTGTGTAAAGCAAACAAATTTCTCTGCTGTCCTTTTGAGTAGGTACAGATTATACCCTATACACAGTACAGCAGGCTTAAGGAACTGTTGTGAATTCTGATACTTCTTCATCCTCATGCTGAGAATTTGCCTTTGTGTCTTGAGTTACCTGAGTCCTTTTCCAACTGATTCCACTGCAGAGGCCATCATCAGAAGATAGGGTTTCATATTCTTCAGCAAAACAGTGTGGACACAGATATTGTTAATTGAGGTGAAAGAGGATGTCAGCAATATATTGAGGGAGAAGTTGCAGGCTAAATAAGTCCCAGATATGGACAAATGTTTTAGCTAATTGAGCAAGTGGCTAAACTTTCTGTGTTTTGCTAGGTTTAAATATGACAGCCTCTGCAGCTAATCCCTTGCTGGCATTTCCAGCATCCTAGATAGCCTGAGTATGCTCTATAGGGTGATAAACCTCTATCAAATGAACAACCCAGGCAAGAAAAAAAAAACCCACCCTCAGGACAGAAGTGATTAGATGTTTTTAGTTTTGTCTTATTTGAAGAATCAGAATGAAGGTTGCTTTTCTCCCCACGTGTTTGGGTATTTGTGAAGGTGTCACAGTTGTCACATCAATCATGATGAGAAGCATCTGAGCTGCACAAAAAGGATCACCAAACAGTGCTGTGTTGTAACACAGCTGTTGGTATTTGTGTCGTTTTTTAAAGCAATTGAAACTTCTCACAGAGAAATATATACCTATAGTAATGTATATTCTATGCAAATATTCTGTGTATTTCAAGCTATTTAAAAAAGGTAATACTGAGTCTTTCAAGACCTGCTCTGACTCTACCAAGTCTGTTGTCTTTGCTATTAGTTGCAAACCCTTCCTGACCTCATAAAGAAGAGGAACTAGCTCCATGCAGTAGAAGAGCTGCCCAAATACTCCATGCTCATCATGTGCATACTGCCCCATGGCAACCATTACAATTGCGATTCAGAGTAGTTTTAGAAGATGGTATTTTCCCTGGCTGATAGCACTGTTTCTGTGATTAATACTGCTAAGACCTCTGCTCCACCCTGGCAGCTGGATATCTCTACCCCTTTCAAGCCATCCTGCTTGCTTACGCAGGTTCAGTTTTGCCAGCACTTTGCTGATAGCAGCCAATATTTTGCCTGCAGAAGTTAAAAATTTTTCTACCAGTGTTGGAGCTTGCTCCGTGTTTGTGCTGATTAGAAATTTCCAGGCTGTAGATAGACCCTTCCAGGACCCAGACAGCTGCAGCTCATAACTGTAGCTGCAGTTGTTGCTGCTGTGTCTTGTATCTGGCAAGGAGGAGGATATTAAAATCCCATAAAGATACTATCAAATTAGAAAATACTGTACAGTGTGCTTTTGTTTCTTTTAAGGATGAAGAAACCAGATGAGAGAGGACTTAAGCTCCCTCTGTGCATATATGCAGAGCGGAAAGAAATTACATTTAACTGACCCCTTGATGATAGGACTTGATATTTGGCTGTATTTAATCATGTATGAAAAAGACAGTGAGCTTTTCAAAAGCTGCTCTTACTCTGAGCTTCAAAAGGCTAACAAAAGGATTAGGTCTGGGCACAGATTTACTCCCTCTCTCCTTTCTCCGCAGAACCTGCTTTTTTCATGACTTTCAGAATTCCAGGGGGAAAACAAAACAAACTACATACTTTATTGCATTCAAAACTTTACTGCCATTTCAATGATGTTGTGGCAGTGTAGGTGGAAGCAGATGGCTGAGAAGGAAAGCAGGCCCTGCAGGTGTGAGAGCATAACCCACCAGCTTTGGGATCCCCTATTGGTGGGGCTCATCTTTGCTCAGTGTTGAGGAAAGGTGTTAGTGACTTCCCAGATTAGACTGAATAGCAGTATGTGTTTTTATTCTGTTTCACAGTTTCAGCCACTGTCAGGAAGATTGCTGATCATAACACTGTCATTGCCAATACCTGACAAAGTTTTCGGTAGTCACAGTGCCCAGAGGGGTAGGGTGGGATGATTAATGGATGGAACTTCCCTCAGCCTATAAAGGAGGCTCTTTTGCAAGGGGTCATATCCTGGTATCAGAGTGCTCTGGTCTGCCCAGATGTGCCAAAACTCAGGTGGGATGTTCAGGATGTGGCAAAATTGGTACTCTCCAGTCTTGGGGAGATAATTTCTGATTTCACCTTGAGCTTCTTTATATTTCTGCAATGCACAACATGTAAACTGCAAATGGAAGAAATGGTGTCTGGTTTCACATTTTATGTGCATGTGTCATTCACATTAATACTAACAGTTATTGTGTGTGGGAAGTATCTCTTTTCATTTTAAGCTTCAAAACGAGCCAAAGGAAGGAAGCAGCTCAAAATACTTTCCCACAGTAACACTGAGAATGCCCAATGCTTGATGTAAAAGAGCAGCTAGCATGTCAGTCCTAAGGCTTCTAGGTAAAGCTATAGCACATTCAGGCTCCATTTCTCACTGGAATTCATAAATCTTGTCTATTGCAAGCATTAAATTATCATGCCATTTGTTAAATTAGTTAAATGCTCTTGTTTACATGATCCATGGGAACACTTGGCTGCATATATAGGTTATTCAGAAACACAACATCATTTATTCTGGTTACAATTGGGAATGCTCACTGTGTAAAGGCATATGTACATGACACTTTGCACCTTTGAACAATAAACTTTCTGATTTAAATACTGCTTGTAGTTATGCCTGTAAAACAAGTGCAGTTGTCTGTTTCACATCCATGTAGATACTGATGTGCAGTGAAATGATATGAAAAGTGGAGCCAAGAAATGTCCCAGTGATATTCCAATGCAAATATTTCTGTGCATATCTGCATGTACTCAGATACACACTGGCATTTTGTCTCAGATTGGCTGATTACTTCTGTGATTAGTGTTTTATGTGAACCACAATTCAGTCTTCATCCTTCTACAAAAGCCCTTTCATTTATACTTTTATAATAATGAGATCTTAGTACTTGTAAACAAAGTTCAGTGAGATTAGAAATAAAATAACATATAATGATCTTAAAACAAACTGGCAAAATGATATTAGCTAAAGAAATATCTTTTGACAGGTATGCATAGCTCAGTTCTGGTGCTGATTATCACAGGAAGTTCTTGAGGCCCAAAGCATGCCAAAACCATTTAAAAAGACTGGATATTAATGCAGATAAAAAATGCCCCAAATGATCATAGTTGGTTATTGTCAAAATATTGGAAGAGTGTTTGACCTTATGTTACGCAGCTTAAAACAATCCCTTTTGTAAGAGCAGAAGGTGGGGCCTATATCAAGAAGATCGAGTCTAAAGCCAACTGTGTTTGATTGCTTTCAACATCATCTGCCAGGAAAATATGTTTGTTCTCTTTGATCAGCTTCCCCTGACCACACCTATAATGCTGTTTTTCCTGCTGATTTTCTTTCAAACACAGAAATTCCATTCCTGAAGGAAAGAACTTTCCAAAAAGAAGCAATAAAAGATATTGTTGCAAGTTTCATCAGATGCTTCACCACAGTGTATTATGAAGTATAAATTTATTTCAGTAACGCATCGAAAGCTTACTAAATTTCTTTTATGCAATACCTGCATAAATCAGTTATGAAAGTAAATGTTAGAGCCATGCAAAAATGTTTTTTTATTTATTTCTTTTTTTGTGGAGAATGGCTTTAAAAATCTTCAGTTTTGGATGAACTAGAATAGATATGAACACGCCATGTTCAGAAGTCAATACTAATGTTAGTTGCAGTCCAGTTAATTTTGGGAGGGAGGAAAAAACATTCATAACACTTCAGTTTAGATCCCAGACCTGGATACCTGATCATGTATCTAAACTCAGCTTACCTCTAGGGCTGGGGGGAAGAAATGGCACTGCGAGCAGCCAGACATCAGGGGCCTGGCTAGGCACTTGGCAAGCTTTAAGGATGCTGAGGCCTGGTGGTCAGTCCTTGTTTCCTCCTCTCTGTCTTTGCTGCATGCCGACCTAAATAAAACATCCCCATGTGTCGTTCATGGGGAAAAAGAAAGGCTGCTCTTGCCTTTCCAGGACTGTCCCTGAGATCTTCACCCCAAAGGGAGAATCTCAAAGGGCTTTAGTGGAGTGCAAGGCCGGACTGTTCGTGCTTTCTGTTCAAGCACTGGGGCTGCTTGTTGAAGATTCTCAACAATTTTGTAGATTGGTTCACTCAAAATTCATCCAAGTTATGCATAAACTGCATGAAATTAAGCAAATCTCTCACCAAGTCTCACTAGAGCACCATTTTTGCCATGCTGATGGAAGTACTACAAAAAAAAGAGACAGGTATAGGTATTTGGTGAACGATTTTTTCTGTGACGAATGGCTGTATTGTTTCAGTAATGTTTTCAGTGAAAAATGCACAACTAGATTTACAATTTTTAATGATTAATCTCTGTTGCCATACTAATGTTTATTTTACATATTTTTCCTGCCCTCTTCATCCCACAGAATTTTTCTTACAAACATAGGGATGATGGATGTACTTGGGCTGGGAATATGTGGAAAAGCAAAATGGTAACCACAGCTCAGCAGAATTCAATATAAGAAAAAGATTACTGAAGTTCCAAAAATTCAGTTAAGATCTAATCACCATTTCTAAAGCTTATTTATTTTTATTACCTGCTCTTCCGTGATGCTGCTAGCCATTTAGATCCAGGAGGTCAGTCTCTGGTGAACAGAAATTCCCATTGTTAGCAACTCTACCTTTGAGTTCTTGCATTTATATATTCACAAATGAGCCCTAGTCTTGGTTTAAAAAATGGGCTGTGTCAGTTCTATCTACATGACTGAACCAGAATTCAGAGGAACAAAAAAATCCAGCATAGATTTTATGGTTTCCATCTCTAGTTCTGTTCCTGGAAGGCTGATGTTATTCTTGTCTCATGCTATTCACATGGCAATCTAAAACACAGCCCAAGTATATGTGAACCCATGGGCAAATATTGCAAGCTGAGGGCTTTGTGATCACAGCCAGCTGTAAACACAGCTCATGGAAAAAGTGGAAGCACCGCTGTCTGAGATGGACTTTCCCTGGCACGACTTCTTTTCTGGAAACAGGCTTGTCTGACCTGCTGCTTCATAGGGAAGCTGTAAAAGAGGACACACCCGTTCTCATCAGAGTGCCTTGGTTGCTCATCGAAAACATCAAAACTCACCAGAACTGATTCAACTTTCCTATAGGAGGCTAAAGCCTTAGACCAGAACACATCACATATTCTGCACAGCGCATGCGGTACTGCCTGCATTCACACCGAGTAATGCGAGTTGTTTTTTCTGATAAATGAAGCTTTTGAGTCATTTTACAGCTGTTGCTTCCCACCTCAGGTATCACCATTGGCCCGGGGATCTTGCTGCCATGAGAAGTGTTGCAAAGCTGCAGGGTCATGTTGGTGCTGTGGGCTCGGTTCACTAGAAAAAAACATGATGTCATTATGAAACAAGACATGACAGTAAAATGTGAGGCTGTGAAAGCCTGTCATTTGCAAGGCTGTAATATGCACTAATGTAGTGAAAGAAAGCGCGACTTAGATGTTATGTTGATAATATACACTTACTGTATTTCTCTGGGCTGGAAAGAGACCACAACTCTTTATTTTGACAAGGGATAATATACATCTTTGAGAATGACTATGAAAGAAAGTTTAGCTAGACATGTCAAGTAGTCCAGTGTGCAACAGAAAGCTGCCAACATCTGCTGAGGTGTCATGTTTTATTGTGTGAAACATACAATTCAGATGTAGCAGCAACCTTTGCAAGGGTTGCACCACTTGAGTGGAAAAACACCGCCTAAGGTAGAACATTGTCTCTCCATTTAAAACAGAATGAAGAACCAATGATGTATTATTCATGCTCTTTAGTGTATCCAGAGTGTCTTGTGTGTTTCTTTAACTGCTATAAATACAGATTCAGCTTGCCACACACAGAGCACTTCATCTGAATCTTGTCAAATAAGTACATTATTTACATTGCATCCCATCTTAAAATGTGACCTTCTCTTTTGTGCCTGTAAGTACTGCAGCAATGCCACACCAGTGCAAGGGTGGGTTCCTGTCATTTGCAGACCAGGTTCTTTCCTGACTACTGTGATGTCAAATGAGAATGCCTTCCTTCTTATTACAAGAAGCATTTGGACTTTCTATCCTCAAAAAGAGAATCAGGGTCAATCTTTATAAAAAAGCCTTGAGGATGTCAACCTGAATCAATTAACCAAGTTTCTCCATTTGTCTTCTCTTCTGCTGCTCCCACCACCCCCCTTTTCTGTGTGAGCAGTCACTTAAAGTCATGCCTGTAATTATCTGACAGCTAATTCAATAATACAAAAATAAATTAAGTAATCCTTCTCCCTTTTTATGACCCAAATCTTGTGCAGGGTCTATAGCTCCTTCCAGGAGTGTGAAGCATAGATGTTATTACCATTTTTAGCTACACTAAGTGGCTTTTATTCCTTTTCACAGATACACAAAATGCAGAAGACTGTTTATTTCTATTTCTTTTTGTTTTTCTCCAAGTGTAAACTAAACAACTCCTTTTACATCTCTTACTGGTTAGCAGCCAATGTAAATGCTTATGCTAGGAGAACAAGCCCATTTCCTGCCGTTAAGGCTTTTTTGTTTATCCTAGGGCTACTCACTGCCACTGCCTGCCCCTGACAGACTATTAACCCCTGTTTCTAGCAGGCATACCAGATGTGGGTTTCTTAAACAAATTATTGGTTATTTCACCACATGTCGTTTTTGCAGTTAAGTGTTTCCAGCCTCTCAGAACATTCCACAGAAATAACATCACATTTTCCTCCAACCTGTTAATTAGCATAATTATTTATCAGCCTGGAAATCGCAGTTAGAGTTTGTTAAGCAGCCACTGGACAGTGGCCCAAGAGGCTTGAAAGAGTGATGAGAGGAAGGAGGCTGTGGAAGCCGACTGAGTGGCTGTCAGAAGGCATGCTGTTTGCAATTCCCTCCACCACCTTCTTTGAAGAGTGTTCCATCTGATAAGACACATCCCTTTTCATGCTGCAGGCAGAGGGAATTTCAGAGTTACTTGCCTGCCAAGAGCTAACCAGCTGTAACAGGGAAAGCTGGCTCCAGATGGTCACCCCCAAAATGAGGTGATATGAGAAACATGCAACCTTTGCTATCCCTGGAACAGTCCAATCCTCCATTTGCATCTGTTAGCTCTTTTTGCTCACATCTAATCTCCCTCACTGAAAGCAAGGACAAGATTCCAACCTATGTAAGGCTTTTAGGATGTAATTCCTTCAGTCAGTGCATGAAATAACCAACAGGGCTTTTGTCCAGTGTTGTGCATGCAGAATTAATCCTCAGGTCAAAACTCATATCACCTTGCAGAATACATTGTGAGCAGCAGGTCCAAACTGCTCATCAGTGACACATGAAATGCAAAAATGCACAGGTGACCTCATTTTTCAACCTGCAAATGCAGATGCAGAAGGCCTTTATTGGCCTTGAGCAGATTAAGCCTCTCTTGCCCCTGCGCCTCATGTAAGTCTAGTGCTAGAAGTGTTGCATAGGTCCCTGTACGAGGCGGATTGCCCTCAACGTTTGAAAGGCTAGGCAATGTAATTTTCTACCTGAATGTTTCTAGGCTGCTTTTATAGCTGCAGCAAGATCTGCATTTCTGCCAGCAGCTATACTGTGGTTTATGCGTACCTGGTAATTGACAGGACTTCATGCAAAAATTAATAGCAGGAGTATGGAACAGAGCTGAATATGTTTCTAAGTGGCTGCATTTGAGCTTGGAGCTGCAATGGATTTCTTTTGGGTTTTTTTCAGTTAGACTTCAGAAAAATGTAACATAGACAAATGACCTAGAATGTCCTGTGACTGCAGGTCAAACATGCTGGTTTTCCTAAAAAATATTCAAGACATCCAATCACATTCCCAAGCTCTCCAGTTCATTTGCAAGCCTATAGACATACTTGGGAGTGCCCAAGACTAGATTGCTCGGATCATACACTCTCATCAAGTGACCTGCTCACCTCAGCAGACAGTAGAGGGACACTGCAGGCTGGCATACTTTAAACCAGACTTTCTTCCATAATGATATCTTCCTAGCTATTTTATTATGTCTTGGATTTTATCTTGTATTTTGTCTGTGTGTGAAGAAGAATTGAAGGTTTTGGGTTTTTCTCCAGAGAAAAAAATACAGTTCTGGGATTATTATTCATCATGAGTACAAAGCATTTTAGCTGTATGCTCTTTATTATACCTTAATATGCTCTTTTATATACTTCAATATCCTGGACAAACTCAAACACATAAAAGAAGACTACAGAGGGTGGAAGCAAGGATGGGTAGCCTGTAAAGAATACAAAGAAATAGTCCAAGCAGCCAAAGGCCAGGTTATGAAAGCTAAAGCCCTCACAGAACTCAATTTGGCCAAGAACATTAAGCGCAACAAGAAAAGCTTCTGTTGCACTGGGGCTAAAAGGAAAACAAGGGAAAAATGAGCCCCCTCCAGAAGGAAACAGCAGACCTCATCACCTGGGACATGGAGAAGGCCAAGGTACTCATTGACTTTTTTGCCTTGGTCTTCAGCAAGAGCTCCAGTCACACTGACCAAGAAGGCAGGGGCAGGGACTGGGAGGATGAAGAACTGCCCACTGTAGGAGAAGATCAGGCTCAAGATCATCCAAGGAACCTTAAGGTGTGCAAGTCCGTGGGACCTGACAAGATGCATCCATGGGTCCTGAGGGAACTGGCAGATGTAGTTGCCAAGCCATTATTGGAGAAGTCGTGTCAGTCTGGTGAAGTTCCCACTGACTGGAAAAGAGGAAATATAGCTCCCACTTTCAAGAATGGAAAAAAGAAAGACCTGGGGAACTACAGGCCATTCAGTCTGTCCTCAGTGCCTGGCAAGATCATGGAGCAGATCCTCATGGAAATTGTGCTAAGGCATATGGATAATAAGGGTGCGATTGGTGAAGGCTTCACTAAGGGCAAATCATGCTGGTGATTATGGTGGCCTTCTATGAAGGGGTTACAGTGCTGATGGAGAAGGGATGAGCAACTAACCTCATCTACCTGGACTTGTGCACAGCATTTGACATTGTCTGGCATCCTTGTCTCTAAACTGGAGAGGCATGGATTTTACAATTGGACCAATCAGGAGATAAAGAATTGGCTGGATGGTCACACTCAAAGAGTTGTGGCCAATGTCTTGATGACCAAGTAGAGACCAGTAATGAGTGGTGTCCCTCAGGGATTGGTGTTGGGACAGGTCTTGTTCAACATCTTTGTCAGTGACACAGTGGGATTGAGTGCACCCTCAGCAAGTTTGCTGATGGCACCAAGCTGTGTGATTTGGTTGATACGCTGCAGAGAAGGAATGCCATCCAGAAGGACCTTGACACACTTGTGAGGTGGGCTGATGCCAACCTTATGAAGTTTAACCATGCCAAGTGCAAGGTCCTACACC